>CAJPDP010290674.1:0-10724 GCA_905336975.1 Bombina variegata variegata
GTAAGAGAAACATCAGGGTATAAAAGTGCCAGAAGAAAAACAAAAAGGGAGCCGCCCAAAAATATCTTATGGGCGGGGTCGTGGACTCTCCCTGATAGGAAAGAAAGGAATTTATCTGGTAAGCATACATTTTGTTTTCTTTCCAAAGGCAGGGAAAGTCCACAACTTCCTTCCTTACTGTTGGAAAATAATATCCAAGCTCCAGAGGACACTGAAGGAATAACAGGAGGGAACAAGAAAAGAGGCGGACCCTAATCGGAGGGCACCACAGCCTGCAAAACCTTTCTCCCAAAAGCTGCTTCGGCTGAAGCAAACACATCAAATTTGTAAAATTTTGAAAAAATATGTAAGGAGGATCAGGTAGCCGTCTTACAAATCTGATCCATACAGGCTTTGTTCTTAAAAGCCCAGGAAGAAGCAACTGCTCTAGTGGAATGAGCCGTAATCCTCTCTGGAGGCTGCTGTCCCGCTTTCTCATAAGCCAAGCGGATCACACTACTTAACCAGAAAGACAAGGAAGACGTAGTGGCCGTCTGCCCCCTAGGTCTACCCGCATAAACGGCAAACAAAGATGAAGATTGTCTGAACTCCCTAGTAGCCTGAAGGCAAAACTTCAAAGCACGAACCACATACAGATTGTGAAGCAAACATTTTTTCACTGAAGAAGGATTGGGACACAAAGAAGGAACAACAATCTCTTGATTAATGTTACGATCTGACACCACCTTAGGAAGGAAACCTAAAACGTAAAACCGCCTTATCGGCATGAAAAACAAGGTAAGGTGGGTCACACTGTAAATCCGAAATCTCAGAGACTCTGCGAGCAGAGGCAATGGCTAATAGAAACACAACTTTCCAAGATAACAGTTTAATGTCAACAGTATGCATGGGCTCACACGGAGCCTGCTGCAAAACACGAAGAACAGGATTGAGACTCCAAGGCGGAGCCACAGGTCTAAAAACAGGTCTGATCCTAGTCAGAGCCTTAACAAAGGACTGCACATCCAGAAGCTCAGCTAATCCCTTGTGCAGTAACACCAACAGGGCCGATATCTGTCCCTTCAGAGAGCTGGTAGATAGACCCTTCTCCAATCCATCTTGGAGAAAAGATAACATTCTGGCAACCTTAACCTTATGCCAAGAAAAACCATGTTCCTCACACCAGTGCAGGTAAGTCCGCCACACCTTAGGTTATATGCGTTGAGTAACCGGCTTACGAGCTTGAATCAAAGTGTTTATGACACTATCAGAGAAACCTCTCTTGGCTAAGACTAAGCATTCAATCTCCACGCAGTCAGCCTCAGAGAATCTAGATTTTGATGTAGGAAGGAACCCTGTATCAGCAGGTCCCTAAGACAAGGAGAAGAGGACATTCTCATCAGATCCGCGAACCAGGTCCTTCTCGGCCATGATGGAGCAATTAGAATCACCAATGCTTGCTCCTGCTTGATGCGGGCCACCACACGAGGAAGGAGAGGCAATGGAGGAAAGAGATATACGAGTCTGAACCTCCATGGAACCGCTGGAGTGTCTATTAACTCTGCTTGAGAATCCCTCAATCTCAACCTGTACGTGGGTAGTTTGGCATTGAGACAAGAGGCCATGAGATCTATCTCCGGCATCCCCAATCTGCTGCAAATCTCTGTAAACACCTCCCCCTGGGTGAAAAGATTGTCTGCTGAGGAAGTCTGCTTCCCAGCTGTTCACACACGGAATGTGGATCGCTGACAGCATACAGTTGTTGGTCTTCTGTCCGTTCTAGCATTTGAGACACCTCCCTCATTGCTAAGGAACTTCTCGTTCCTCCCTGATAGTTGATGTAGGCAACCGTAGTTATATTGCCTGATTGGAATCTGATAAACTGGGACAAACTCAGAAGAGGCCAAGCCTTCAGCGCATTGAAGATTGCCCGGAGTTCCATAACCCTTGTGCCTTCCTGGCACCCCAAACGGCTCCCAAGCCAGATAGACTTAAGTCCGTTGTCACAATCTCCCAGTACGGTCTCAAGAAGTACGTGCCTCGAGGCTGTCCAATACGATCTGTTGGATCAGATCTAAATGGTCGCCATTCCATTGTCTCAGCATGCATAGTTGTAAAGGTCTGAGATGGAATCTGGCAAAGGAATAATGTCCATACAAGACACCATGAGTCCAATCACCTCCATACACTGGGCCACTGAAGGTCTTAAGGCGACCTGGAGAGCAAGACGTGACATACTATTACCAGCTTGCAACGTTTCTGATCTGTTAGAAAGATCTTCATAGATACCGAGTCTATAACTGTACCCAGGAAAATCACCCTTGTATTTGGCGTAAGCGAACTCTTTTCCAAGTTTATCTTCCATCCATGTGACTGAAGAAGACTTAGAAGAAATTCCGAGTGATCCCTTGCGAGACGAAAAGATGGCGCTTGTACCAAAATATTGTCCAGGTAAGGTGCTACCGCAATACCTTGGGTTCGGGCCACAGCTAGTAGAGCACCCAGAACCTTTGTAAATATCCTGGGTGCAGTAGCTAAGCCAAAAGGAAGTGCTATGAACTGGAAATGTTGATCCAGAAATGCAAACCTCAGGAACTGGAAATGATCCTTGTGGATCGGAACGTGCAGGTATGCATCCTTCAGATCGACGGTAGTCATAAATTGTCCTTCCTGAAAAAAAAAAGAAAAATAAAAGAAACAGGGGAAGGATCGATCTGATCGTCTCTATCTTGAAGGAGGGGACACTTAGAAAATTGTTTAGGCACTTCAAGTCCAGAATTGGACGAAAAGTTCCCTCCTTTTTGGGAACCACAAAGAGGTTTGAATAGAACCCCAGACCTCTTTCTGATACAGGTACTGGGATAATTACTCCTAAAGAGGCTGGATCCTGTACACAATCTAAAAAGGCTGTCCTCTTCTCTGAAGATAGTCTGGAGAGGAGGAATCTGCCCCTGGGCGGCAGATGAGATTTGAATCCTAACCTGTATCCCTGAGATACAACCTCCAGTACCCAAGGATCCTGAACATCCTGAAACCAGTCGTCTGAGAAAAACAACAGTCTGCCCCCTACTTGATCCGATCCCGGATCGGGGGGCCGCCCCTTCATGCAGATTTGTTATCTGCAGGCTTCTTAGTCTGCTTGGACTTATTCTAGGATTGAGCAGGCTTCCAGGTACTCTTGGGTTGCTCGGGCGATGATTGAGTTCTCTGGGACTGCCGTCCCTTAGGTCTGTTCTTCTTATCCTGCTGAAGGAAAGCACCTTTCCCTCCGGTAACAGAAGAAATGATAGAGTCCAGACCTGGTCAAAATAAAACCTTCTCCTTGAATGGTAAGGAAAGGAGTCTGGATTTAGAAACCATATACTTGCGGACCAAGATTTCAACCAGAGAGTTCTGCGAGCTAGGACCGCAAAGGCTAAAGCCTTTGCGTTCAGGCGTACAATCTGCATATTCGCATCACAAATAAAAGAGTTAGCTATTCTTAATGCCTTAATCCTCTCCTGAATATCTTCGAGGGGAGACTCCACCTTGATAAGCTCTGACAGAGAGTCATACCAGTAGGTGGCTGCCCCAGCCACAGCAGCTACCGCTGCCGCCGGTTGGAATAAAAACCCCATGTGGAACATTCTTCTCAGGTAACCTTCCAACTACTTTTCCATAGGTTCCCTAAAGGAAGAGCCATCTTCCAGAGGGATAGTGGTACGCTTAGCTAGCGTTGAAATGGCGCCATCCACCTTAGGGATGGAACCCTACAAATCTAGCTGAGAATCAGGGACCGGGAATAACTTCTTAAAGGTTGATGAGGGGAAAAAGGAGTTCCAACACTTTACCATTCACTACTGATAATATTCGCCATGCGAGCTGGGACAGGAAAAGTCTGTGGGGCCATTCTGTCCTCGTAAACCCTGTCTAACTTAGGAATCTTAGGTTCCTCAGGCAGTTTTGCTTCTGGAACCTCTAAAGTAGACAGAACCTCCTTTAGTAAAAAAAACGCAGATATTCAATCTTAAATCTAAAGGAGGGCTCCTTGGAAAGAGGGGGTTTAGTAAATGAAGTCTCCAACTCCGAGAGTTCACCCTCTGACGCTACAGAGGTTAGCTCATCCTCAGACAGTTGAGACATACTGGCTAAATCCGATTGGAAATTAGCTGTATCTAATTCAGTAGAACTATGTTTAACCTTTCTCTTTCGTCTCCCAGAGATAGGTAGGGCACTCAGGACTGCAGACACAGCAGAGTGCAACTGCGTGGTAAAGTCTGCAGGGAAAAAGCCCCCTCTAGCCGGAGTAATAGGCGTGTCGCGGGAAACTGCATGTGAAGAGGTTTGAGGGGATAGGGTAGGCATCTCACGGACCACAGAGTCCTGAGAGGTAGATGGCTCAGAGGGACTAATTATGCTAGGGGGGTAAGCAGATTTAGCTCACTTCTTAGACTTTAGAACGATACCCAGGCAATTGGAACAAAATTGAGCAGGTGTACAAACCAAAAATAATCTCTAAATTAAATGAGATATTAACCCCTGATCCTATTGAGGTTATAAGTAGTCACACTGTGACCCTAACAATAGGAGTCCTCTGCTAAATCGTAAATAAAGCGGACTTACCCTCCAGGATCTATATTATGGAACAGATACAGTCTCTCAAGTGTGACAGCCTTGCTGCGGTGTTCTGACAGGGAGCTGAGTGTGGAAAGGCAAGCAGTGTAACTCGTTAAACACTGATTGCCCAGGAGCTGTTAGACAGACAGTCTGGATCGTTTTGCAGAAAAAATTTCCCTGCATCTCCAAATTCTAACCTTCATCAATACTCTCACTGAGAGATTTATATGATTACTTAAAACTCCAGTCCTCTCTTGAAGGGAAAATACCCATTAAAGGACTATCTGAATCTTCTGACACTTCACTGCCATCCTCCTCTAGTGATGAAACGCAAAGAATGACTGGGGAGATGGGAGAGATATTTAAGCCTTTGGCTGGGGTGTCTTTGCCTCCTCCTGGTGGCCAGGTGTTGTATTTCCCAACAGTAAGCAATAAAGTTGTGGACTCTCCCTGCCTTTGGAAAGACATATATAACTCTCTCAAGGTCAAACATATAACAATAACCTAACAGGCTTATGGAGTGCCAAGTATAAAATTAAAAAATAAAGTACTTACCAAATGGCACTCTGCTACTGGAGGAAACCAGTAGGAAACCAAATACCAGTGCTGAAACATAACAGCAGAGGATCTGGAATAGGAGTATATTGATGAACCAACAGGAGGAGACAAAGGACAAGTCCCTGCAACATCCTTGGAAAGGTTTGTGACTAAATCGCAATAGGTGAAATACATGCCACTATTAATACTCCAAATACATCCCTCCAAAAATTACTGTAGAATCACTGAAGAATCAAATGCACATCTTCATTCTTCAACCTCCTCCAGCGGAGGCAAAAACAAGAAAAAAAAAAGCCAGTGAGGTGAAATGGAATTTATAGAGTTTCTGGGATTTGGGAATCTTTGCCTCCTCCTAGTGGTAGGGAAGAGTAATTCTCAGGAGTAATAGATCGCGGACTCTCACCACCTGTATGAAAGAGAAATGGATAGTAGCAAGTTCAGGAGTAATTTGTGTAAACACTTATTTACAAAAAAAGGTGGTTGATTGATGGAATAGAAATTGAATCCTCCATAAAATAGTTAATAATTCATGATTCAGATAGAGTATGTAATTTTAAACAACTTTCCACTTTACTTCTATTGTCTAATTTGTTTTGTTCTCTTGGAATCCTTTTTATAAAAGCATACCTAGGTAGAATCAGAAGCAGCTGATTGGTGGCTGCACATATATGCCTCATATTATTGGCTCACCCAATGCATTTAGCAAGCTCCCAAAAGAGCATAGATGCTTTTTCAACAACGGATACCAATTGAAGGAAACAAATTAGATAATAGAAGTAAATTTGAAACTTGTTTAAAATTGTATTCTTTGTCTGAATTGTGAAAGAAAAAAAATTGAGTTTCAAGTCTCTTTAATAAAGGGAAACCATTGCAATATACATTAATTATATTGTATCATTTTGCTGTCAACTACCAAACAATTGTGCATGCTCATACTTAAAGGGACAGTATGTGTTTGTAACATGTTACATAATTCTGCACATAGTACAGAACTATGTACCATAAGGATAGCCTTTTGTTTTAATAAATACATAATTTGGCAGCTAATTATTATTATTTGTTTTTTTTGAGTATTCAAATCTGTTTGCTTTATTTATTTGACAAGTTCTTAGCAGTTTGTACCCATGTCCTCTTCAAACTTGTCTTTTTTTTTTATTGAGGACAAGCAGGGAAATACATGATATCAATACAAATTTGCATCTAGATCACTGTTGTCTGAGAGTAAAGGATATATGTTCAATGTGATGTTGCATACATTGCCTAAGGAGCGTAAATAAATGTGCAATACAGTTGTCCTCATTTGTGTTCCTACATTATAACGATCTGGATCACTCTTGGATCCACAGTAACAGGTGAAAGTTGATATAGGTTAATTATAATGTTAGGGATAAATAGGAAGTACAATATACACTACGGTATATAACAGAAAACATGGGCCAGGACTGAACTTATGGATGACATTCTAGAGTATAAACAGCGCCTGATTAAAGATATCGTTTAGAATATCAACGGAAGATGTATGTAATACAAAGAGCTTTAAAAATTAAAAAGGGAAATAATGGTCAGAGAAGAGGAATTCTAATTCCCATGTAGGGAAGTACAATATATTTTTCTATGTGCTAGGGGCAGGAAAATAAAAACCAAAAAAGAACAGAAGTTTGAGGTGCTGATAGGTGGGTTGATATATCTATATATTACTATCATTCTGTATAAACTGAACTATAACAAGTAATCTTTTGATGGCGTTATGTACAATGACCAAATTATTTCCCTCTCGTGGTCTCGACCGCTGGCCACGAGGTGTTTGGTAGTATGTTAATTAAGTAAATAAGCCATCTTTACTAGCTGTAATCTAAAAAGTAGTGTGAATTTCTCTAACTCATATTATTTCTGCAAAATAAGACGGTACATGTGGGAATGAATGATAAACACTAATCATTATAATGCAACTAGATCATTAACTCTAAAGAAGTAACAGCCACTGTGAGGTGGAGATTGTGTATTGAGAATGTTTTGTTTTTGCTAGCACCAAGAGTCTTTCTGATACTTAAATCTTGCCACGGAGGAGGCTGAGTGGTCTCTATAAGGAGGTTGAACAGGCCATTTCATTGAATCCAAGAGTTCCGTTATTACTTCATCTGTTAATGCATTTAAGGTACTCCGGTGCCAGTGAGTGTTGTATCATTTTATACTTACCTTACCTCGTAAGCAAAGGCATCCTCTTTGACAGTTTTTTAAACTAGCGTGTAACTGGCTCACTGTCTTATCACAGCAAGCTAGATCCTGCTATTCAACTACATGTAGCGCACTCCCTCGCTAGGTAAAGCTGTCGGCTGCATTACCTAGCGCCGGAGAGGGCTACAGGGCTTGCTGTGATTAGACAGTGAGCCTGTGACACGCTTGTTGAAAAAACTGTTGCCCGAAAAAGATGGCTTCGCTTATGAAGACTAATATTAGCTGACAAATTAGGTATTTATTAACATTTTTAAAACAAAAGGCTATTCTTATGTTAAATAATTGTTAAAATATTGCAGAATTATGTAACATGTTACACAACGCTTACTGTCCCTTTAGATAAATCTGTCTCTTTTGATCTAATATACTAGTGTATTCTTGTTTGGCAATAAAGTCAGGGAAAGTTTGTCATTGAACCAAATTAGAAAATTCAGCGGTAGAAGTCTAAAAAACCTCCATCACAACTGTAACACCAGATTTGGCCACCAGCTACAGTAGCTTGCTTTTATAATAATGGTTTATCTTCTCCTCAATCAAAACAAACTACTGAGAAGTAAAAAAAACAACAGAATTTATACTTACAAATAAAATTGCTTTCTTTTGGGATGATGAGTCCCTAGGCATCCATAACATGTGGGATATATTTCCCGCCACCAGGAGGAGGTAAAAAAAAACCCACAAGAGCTTTTAATACCTCCCAACTCCTCCCCTCCCTAAGTTTACGTATACCTGAGTAGAGAGATAGAAAAAGTAGGAAAGACAGAAAGCAGGGTTAAGAGGTGCAAATAAGAACTGTCGCCCATATAGGAAAAACCCGGGTGGTAGGTCGTCTATAACATGTACCCAAACGGAGATTTCATGTTAAGGACGGGTGGTAGAAAAAGATGTCAGTTCCTATTTGACGGACACTGCAGCCTGAAGGACTTTCCCGCCAAAAGCAGCTTCGGAGGAAGCATAAATATCAAAATGATAACATTAAAAAAAGGTATGAAGAGATGACCAGGTTGTCACCTTGCAAATCTGTTCCAAGGAGGCATCATTCTTGAAGGCCCAGGAAGTACATACGGACCTAGTAGAATAAGCAGTTACTCTTTGTGGTTGCAGTTTTCCCGCAACCAAGTAAGCCTTGTGAATAGTTTGCTTGAGCCATGATGCCAAGGTCACCGCTGTAGCCTTTTGACCTTTTCTGGGACCTGAAAAGTGGAAAAATCAGCTAGAAGTCTGTCTAAAATCTTTAGTAGCCTAAAGATAACATGTTAAGGCTCTATGTCCAAAATAAAGTTAAAAGGATTTAGGTACAGTAAAGGAAAAACTATTTCCTGATATTCTCTGAAGACAACTTTGGAAGGAAAAATAAATATTTAGTCTGAACAGATTACAGCTTTATCATGATGAAAAAACAAAAAGGGGTGATGACAAGACAGAGCTGATAATTCAGAAACTTTTCTAGCAGAACAAAAAGGCTAGAAGAAAGCAATAATTTTAAGCCCAGAGTATGCATAGGTTCAAAGGGGGACCTTGCAAAACAGAAAGGGGGAGAAATGGGCCTAATACATGGCAAATGCTAAACAACGCTTGCACCTACAGTTTGAACATCAGGTAACTTGGCCAGCACCTTATGAAATAAAAGGTTGAAATCTGACCCTTTTTAAAGAACTGGCCAATAACCCCTTATGCAGTCCATCCTAAAGGAAATGAAGAATTCTGGGGATTCTAAAATATTTCCAAGAAAAACCTCTAAAAGAACACCAAATAAAAGAAGCTTTCCTGATTTTATGATACATTTTCTGCATGACAGGCTTTCTGGCTTGTAGAAAAGTAGAAATAACAGAATCTGAGAAACCTCTGTTTTTAAGAAATAGGCGTTCAACCTCCACGCCATCAAATTCAGTGACTTAAGATCCGGATGATACAAAGTTCCTTGAGACAACAGATCTTTCCTTAGGGGTATAGCTCATGGAGGAAGAGATGACATCTGAATTAGGTCCGCATAATAAGTTCTGCGGGGCCATGCCGGAGCTATGAATATTACTGAAGCAGATTCCTGTTTGATTCTAACAATGACTCTTGGAAGAAGAACACAAGGAGGGAATAGATAGGCCAGTTGAAAATTTCAAGAACAGATTAAAACATCTATCATGCAAGCTCTTGGATCTCTTGACCTGCGGTTCAATTTGGACGCCATGAGATCTATTTTCGGGCCCCACGTCAGGACTAATTGATTGAACACGTCCCGATGAAGAGACCATTCTCCTGGATGAACAGACTGACTATTTAGGTAATCTGCCTTCCAGTAAATGTCCGACAGGGTGCAGTTGTTTTTTTCTGCCCAAGACTGAATATGAGATACCTCTCGCATAGCTAAGGGACTGCGAGTACCTCCCTCATAATTGATGTACACCACCGCAGTAATGTTGGCTGACTGGAACCAAATTATTTTTTCTTGCTTGAGAAGGGACCAAGCATGAAGGGCCCAAAGAATTACACAAAGTTTCTGAACAAAGGGGATCATAAAGAAGCTTTTACAGCCATTTGTGCCATGATTGCACAAGCAGTATGTAAATAATTTCAGTGAGAAACCCAAAGATAGTGAAAGAATTAACCATTCCCATTTGGCAGTGAAATGGTGGCATGAAATATACAAAAATGGACTTAGATCAATACCTTTGGTTATCTACTTAAAAATATATATATAGAGATTTGATAGGTAAATAAAGAAACAAGGCTCTATTTCTGTCTAAATGGAGTAATAGCAAAAATGCTAAAAATTCTCCGGTGTTTTGGGCAAGTTTGTCTCTGAAAGTCCTGGTATTGAAGGGGTTAAAACATTATCATCACATTGCAGCATGCTAAACTCGAAAATGAAATGTAACACAGAAGCATTAAACAGTGCAAAGGTATATGGTAAGCTTAATCGGAAAACATCATTTTCTGCTTTCTTGAGAGCTTTAATAAACTCACTAATTGCCTTCAGATCATAGTGGTAAAATTTTCATCAGTCTTTTATAATTTTATTGAAATAGCTTTCTTGTTTATTTTCTATTTTCATCATTAGTTTTTTTATCATAGCAAGAGATGAAAACATATGCTAAAGCAAAGGCTGAACTGTTGCCTCCAGACGTGACATTATCTAACTTTAGGATTGGAAAAAATATACTGTATCTACTTTGTTTTTTGTCTAAAAACATAATTTATGTAAGAACTTAGCTGATAAATTAATTTCTTTCATGGTGGCAAGAGTTCATAAGCTAGTGACGTATGTGATATACATTCCTACCAGGAGGGGGCAAAGTTTCCCAAACCTAAAATGCCTATAAATCCCACCTCACCCATAACTCAGTTTAACGTATAGCCAA
>CAJPDP010290976.1:0-13628 GCA_905336975.1 Bombina variegata variegata
CGCCGAGATCTGTCCTCCAGGTCTGCAATTTTATCTTCGACCACATCAAAATGATCTGACAAGCACTGTGCGAAATTGAGAAGGTTGGATTGTTCCGCGTATAGGTCTTCTTGCCTCCGTTCAAGGGCTCATTTGTTGAGGAAATTTATTTTTTAAGCTCAGCGGTAGAGGCTGCTATTTTGGCAATAAGTGAGGCGTGGTGTTTATCCAAGAGAGTTTTTAGGGAGTCCATAATAAGAGTAGGAGTAACCACCTCAGGAGGAAACTGTTGAATATTTTGCATAGCGGTGGAGGTCATCTCAGACATGTCAGATCTAGGTGAATCAGGCGACTCAGTCTCATTCACAGGTGTTTTACATGTGGGCCCAAAATGGTCAATTACCGTCTTTTTTAAAGGGTATGTCTGCTTGTTCTTCTTCCTGGCTGACTGTGACATCATAGATGGTAAGGAAGATAGAAGAAAAACTAAGGCAGCAACAAGTGATGTACTTATTCGCTGGTTAAGCTGGTTGTACAGAAGTGGCTACAGATTGATGTTTAACACTGAGTGGTAGGCAGGCGAAAGAGGCCTGAGTGAGTTTATTCCATTGTCACCTAGGCTAGGAGCCCTGAAAAGAGGGGAAACAGAGTAAAAAAAAACTTGTACTGCTGCAGTTTCAGCTATTCAGGTGTTATGTAACAGGGTGTGGATCTTCAAGGTTTACTGGGTGAAAGGGGTCCTTAAATTTTCGGAAGGATGATACTTCAACTCTAAATAGCAAGTACCAGTGATGTGAGACTCCTTATTTCAGCGTGCTTCGCCCTATATCAACTCCTAAGTTACAAGTAGAGGCAGGGTATTGCTCAATATATCGACCCGAAAGCCTTGCAGGGCAGAACACTATGCCAGATATAGTAGTCAGTATCTCCAAAGACTCTCTATGCTGTGGGTAGTGTGCGCTAGCTTGAGCTGTCTGGTAGTGTTAGCAATAGAATATGAGGCTGGTGCTGCAGATAAGTGTCAGTGTAGCAAGGTTAGGTCAAAGCAACAAGCTCCTATAGGTGCTCAGGCCATGAGAGTAAGAGAAAAACACTGTGTGAACTTTAGATTTTTAGTATTTGTATGACTGCCACATAAGTATTAGGCTTAGTTATTAATGCTGCCAGTAAAACACTATAGACCAGGAGATCTTCCAATTCCCCCGGTAACTACAGCCTCACTATTGTAATGCGTGCCTTTTTGAACCTGCGTATGGTGTCTACAGCACTATGCTGATGCCGGGGCTAAAGATGGCGGATTTTGGCGCTCTTTATAGCAAATGCTATACCGGTCTTAGCACTTTCTTGAAATTGGGACAGACAGTAGACCTTAATTGTCAGCCCCTTCCTCGGGGGTAATATGTATTATGAGAGGTCTGTGGCTAGCTTACAGTGCGCAGGCAATTAGTGGATAATGAAGCCGGGTACACGAGGTGTGTAAGCTTACCGGGAATGTGTGCAGTCTGATTTAGCCTCAATAACCAGTCTCTCTCACTCGGTCTCTAGTCCACAGGTTGCGGGAGGTCCCCCTTGAAGCCTGCACGCGAGATGCAGGAGCTGCTTGCGATGGCACTGCAATAGAGCTTGTTTGTCCCGGGCAGTCAACTACCACTTTTAGCCCCAGTGCCGGGGTACGTTGCAGCCTTCACTTAGCGAGCCTCTTGTCACAAACACCAGATATCCTTCACTAACCACTCCGGAGCGGAGCCCCGACCCTCCAGAGTGCAGCTTGTCAGTAGCGTTGAAGTAGGCTCTGGGATAGAGGTTTCCGGCTAGTGCAAAGCTCCGCTGTGTAGGTCCTATCTGGTTTGCCACAGATATAAATAAAGCAGCTTTTAGGTCACACTATTTACATCTCTTAGGACACTTTTATGTGCTAGAAAAAGGTATAATGATGAGTAGGTTTGGGTTTGTGAACAGAGCCCTGAACACAAACGTCCTCTCAGCACGGCAGTTGGCTCCACCCACCCTTTTGAAGTTTACTTTTAGGAAAAGTATCATCAATTTCTTGTTCATGTTGGAGATCTAATTCTTCAGAATCAGTTAAGCCTAAATATTGAGTAAAACATTGTTTTGGAATTACAGTACCAAATGGTGGATTTACCTTAGGCTTCTCTGGTAGTCTAGACATTATATCTGCTTTCTTGTTTTTATGTGCAGGTATGTATGTTAGTATGTAAGAAAACCGTGAGAAAAACAAACTCCAACGAACTTGACGAGCCGTTAAAGTTTTATGAGTTTTAAGATATTGGAGATTTCTATGGTCAGTAAAAATTTGTATAGGATGCTCAGTACCTTCTAATAAGTGTCTCCATTGTTCCAGTTCTGACTTCATGGCCAATAGCTCCTTCTCTCCTATGTGGTAGTTAAGTTCTGAGGAATTTAATACTCTTGAGTAATATGCCACAGGGTGAATTGGTGTATTAGTAGATTCTTGTTGCGAAAGTATAGCCCCAATGGCATATTCAGAGGCATCGACCTCCAAAAAATAATGGAATTTTGGGTTTGGATACTGTAGAATAGAAGCGTTTATGAAGCAATTTTTTAAATGTTTATACAAAGCAAACATTGTTCTTTGTTAACTGTGTGAGGGGCTTAGTAATTTTAGCAAAATTCTTGATGAATTTCCTGTAGAAATTTGAGAATCCAAGAAACTTCTGGATATCTTTCTTAATTTTATGGTTTTGGCCAATCTTGAATTACTTGACTTTTTCCACTATCCATTGATATTCCGCTAGGGGTAATATGATAACCTAAAAAGGAAATGTCCTGGCTATGAAAAATACATTTCTCTATTTTTGCATAGAGATGATGAGCTTGTAATCTTGAGAGGACTTTTCGAACATGCTTTACATGATCCTGTAAACTGGGAGAGTAAATTAAGATGTCATCAAGATAAATCACCATACAGGTGTCCAGAAGATCTCTAAAAATATCATTCCTCTGAAAGGTTGCGGGGGCATTACATAGCCCAAAGGGCATAACTGTATATTCATACAGACCATATCGCGTTCTAAACGCAGTGAGCCATTCATCACTAGGCCTCATACGAATGAGGTTATACGCGCCTCTTAGGTCTAACTTTGTATAGATTGTTGCTCCCTTCAATCTTTCTATTAATTCAGGGATAAGGGGTAGAGGGTATCTATTCTTTAATGTTCTTTTATTAAGTTCTCTGTAGTCAATAATAGGTCTAAGAGTTTGATCTTTATTTCTTACAAAGAGCATTCCTGCTGCTGCAGGTGATGTTGACAGTCTTATGAACCCTTTACGTAGATTTTCATTTAAGTAGTTTTTTAATTCTATCAGTTCTGGTTCAGATAAAGGGAAGATATGGCCATATAGTATATCTGAACCTGGAATTAAGTCTATGGGGCAATCATAAGAACGGTTTGGAGGTAGATTTTCTGCTTCTTTTTTACAGAACACTTGTTTGAAATCAGAATATTCAGGAGGTAATAGATTTTATGTAACTGTCATAATAGGCATAGTTTGGATACATGTGTTTTGACAATATTCTGAGTTAAACAGAATGCTACTATTCTGCCAATTTATATAGGGTTGGTGAAGCCTTAGCCATTGTAAACCCAGTACAACTGGGAAAATAGGGGAAGATAGAAAATCAAAAGAAATGAATTCTTTATGTTCATTAGTTAGTACAAGTATGGGTATAGTGTCTTGAGTGATGGGACCAGACTCTAAATGGTTTCCATCAATTAAACAAACTAACACAGGTTTAGATTTTTTAATGAGTGGAATTTTATTCAATTTAACAACATCAGAGTCAATATAAGACATAAAGGCTTCTGAATTGATGACAGCATTAAGTGGAAACTGATGATGTTCCCACTGCAGAGAGACAGGGAGTTTGGTATAAGTGAACTGTTCATTAGGAAATGATAGAATAAACTGATTTTTTCTTCCCTTACCTTTCTTAGTTTTTCTTAGTATGGGGCAGGTAGATACATCATGCTCTTTAGAGGCACAATACATGCAGAGATGATTTTCTCTTCTTCTTTGCTTTTCTTCTGATGTTAATGGTCCCCTAATAACTCCTATTTCCATAGGCTCTTCACTAAATCTAACTTGAGACAGAGATGTGTTAGAGTCTTTATGTTTAATAGGCATGTCAGTGGAATATTTCTCACAGTTCCTTTCTCTAATTCTATGATCAATTTTAATTACCAGAAGCATAAGCTGTTCTAAATCATCTCGGATATCAATTGTAGCTAATTTGTACTTGATAGCCTCAGATAATCCCAATCTAAATTGTTTTTTTAATGAAATTAGATTCCATTCTGAATCTTTCTGCCATATCTTGAATTCTGAGATGTAATCCTCCACTGCTCTTTTGTGTTGCTTCAATGCTCTTAATTTATTTTCTGCAGTAAGCTGCCTGTGTGGATCCTCATACAGTGAAGATAGGGCTTTAAAGAAATCAACTGAGGAATTCAAAATATGGTCATTCTGTTCATACAGGCTATCTGCCCAAGCTCTGGGCTCACCTCTTAAATATGAGATGATTGTTAATACTTTAATTCTCTCACTGTTGAAAGTCTTGGGTTTCAGTGAAAAAAATAATGTGCATGCATTATAAAACTGTCTGTATTACTGTCTATTTCCAGAAAAGAAATCTGGAGGGCTAACTGGAGGTTCACTAATAGGTTCAGTATGTGGTGGTGCGGTGCTCAACCCTTCTTTGATTATATTTTTTAATGTCTGGTTCTCTACTTGTAGATCTCTTAAACCCTGGTTAAGCTGATCTACTTTTTGTCCTAAATTCATAACATGGTTATATAATTCTTGAGGATCCATCTTGTTTTATGGGCTTGGTATTTCCTGTAACAACCCAAAACAATATTGCACATGATTTGTATACATTGTTATAAAGTTTGAATCTCATGACTTCTGTAAATTCAGTGTTACCAAAGTTGAATGTGTATACATGAACATATTATAAGTTTAAATAGGGTTGTTCCTTTAAAGTGTCCAATAATATTATGGCTGAATATCAGGAGACACTAATAAGGATTTTAATATGGTTTCACTTCTCATAAAGACTCTTAACTCTGGTATTTATGTATCAGTGAAACCTATCATACTGTAATAAATATTGAGCTCAAAAGAAAGCTTATCGATATACAGAGGAACAGATATCTGAGGAATAACAGTAGCGCTTTGCTAAGGTAGGCAGAATATATTATCCAGACAGAGAGGAGAATAAGTCACTGAGGAGAGGTTACTCACTCCGAATACTCTGGTAACTCTTGGAGGTGATGCCTGCGAGAGCAGACACTGGATTGACGAGGAGCAGGTCTGATTGAGCAAGCAGCAGAAGGGAGAGAGACGCAGCTGTCGGTGACCTCACCGGGTAGAGGAGGAGATCTTCATCAGGTTACACTGACAACGGAGACGATCCGTGTAGCAGGAGGAAGATAGCTAAAGTAGGAAAGTATTTCAGGAGCAAACTGAAGTAATACAGAACCTAGAGATAAATATGCAGGTAACACAGAGATCACTCTGAGATAAAGAGTGAGACACAAAGTGAGACTGATAAGAATGGGCAAATCCGGAATACCAAGCAAAGTATTCTGGGAAGTCCATGAAATATATAGGGAGAGGATGAGAATTTCTTAAAGGTACAGGGAATGTTACATAGTTCCCCCCAAAAGATGAACACCACTGGGGTTCATGGATGAGGACGTTCGGGATTCCTCCAATGAAACAAGGAGACTAACCGTGGGGCTGACAAATTAGTGGCTAGTTCCCAGGAGTCATCCTCTGCTGAATAACCCTTCTGCTGAAGCTTCCCTGATACCATCCGAGAGTCCAGAATAGATTGAATTTTAAATTCACGGTCAGGCTCAATAGGAGGAGTTACAGGGGAATGTTGAACATCAGTCCGAAGACACTTATACGGCTTGAGGAGAGACACATGAAAAGTTGGGTGTATCTTGTACTGGGACGGCAGTTTGAGGGTTACAGCATTATTGTTAACTATCTTCAAAACAGGGAAAGGGCCAATGTAAGACCTGTTAAACTTTCTTGATGGTGTTGACAATCTTAAATGTTTAGTTGACAACCAAACTAAGTCGCCCTGTGAGTATGTAGGGAAAGGTTGCCGTCTGAGGTCATATTACTTTTTCTGTCTAGCTTGAGATGCCTTGATATGGTTTGCAGTTATAGAGAAAGTCTCTGCGATGGTATTGACAGTATCATTTACTACAGGACAACTACTTCCACATTGTTCGAGGAAATTGAATGTTGGATGAAATCCATAGTTGGAGATAAAAGGGGTAGATTTTATTGAGGAATGTAAAGAATTATTGTGTGCAAATTCAGCTAAAGGCAATAAATCAGACCAATCATCCTGTTGTTGTGTGGTAAAACATCTTAGATATTCTTCTAACCATTGGTTAGTTCGCTCAGTTTGGCCATTTGTCTGTGGGTGGAATGAAGTACTGAGACGTCTTGTAATATTTAAGGATTTGCAGAGATCTTTCCAAAGTTTAGAGGTAAATTGCGTCCCTCTGTCAGTTGTTATAGACAGAGGTAAGCCATGTAACAAACACATTTTTGATTAAAAGGGACACAGTTTCTAGTGAGGTTGGTAACTTATGGTAAGGAATGAAGTGACTAATTTTTGAGAATAAATCTACAACAACCAATATGGTATTATGGTTTTTGGAAGTTGGAAGTTCTACTATAAAATCTGCTGCTGTATGTGTCCAAGGTCTATCTGGAATTGGTAGCAACAGAAGATGACCATATGGTTTCTGTCTATTAACTTTACAAGTGGAGCAAACCTCGCAGTGGAGTATGTATTCCTGTACATCAGATTTCATCCTAGGCCACCAGTAGTTACGTTTAAGTAACTCAAAAGTCCGTTGTACTCCTGGATGACCTGTTAGCAGGGAGTTGTGAACAGTTTGAAGAATAATTTGTATTTTATTTGGAGGAACATATATGTTATCTCCAAAGTAGAACAGACCATCAGTGTTCTTTTGAAGTTTACTTTTTTTTTTATTTTTAATAATATTTTATTGAGGTCGAAAATTACAGAAAACACCAAAGAAATGCTTATACATCCAGTATGAAATCAGTACTTACATATGACATAATTTTCATAAAATGTGGTATAACAATACTTTCAGTACACGAATACACACACAACTTAGTAACATGGATACAACAATTGGCCTCAACTTTTTCTAATAAAACTGTGAATCTCATTACAGTGATGAGAATCAGATAAGTAAGAAGATAGCGTAATTTAAAGTCATTCATAAATCATCTATACGGATGACCCATGGAAGAAAAAGAGGGGACCGAGATCGAAAGGGAGGAAGAGGAAGGTGGGTAGGGAGAAAAGGAAGGAGGAGAAATTAGAGACACAGAAAGGGAGAGAAGGGAGAGGGAAGAAGAAAGAGGGAAAGAGAAAAAAAAAAGGGGGGGCAGGAGAGAGAGCCTAGCTCACTAACATACTGGGACTCCACACTACCTATGTCTATAATCATTGCTCCCTGAGGCTTCGCTTAATGTTTTAGTGAATTGTGTCCAAGTATCTAAAATTTGAAAATTTAAGTCCACCTTGTTCTGTTGGGCAAAGATTGGGCACTCCATATGTTCAAAATAAGTCATGATTTTAACTACGTCACCCCAACTTGGGATTGTCTTTTGTTTCCATAGTCTAGCAATTGCCAATTTAGCCGCCGAGAACAAGTATATGCTCAAAAGGTCTATGGGGATGGAGGTCGACTTAATATCTAAGTGGAATAAAACAGTTTGTTGGGAGATACCGATAGAAGGGTCTAGGGATTTGCAGTTGTTAAAAACCTCAGTCCAGAAAGGCCGCAGTGTCGGACATTCCCACCATATGTGAGCCGGCGATCCCACCAACCCGCACTCTCTCCAACATAGAGGGGAGTTTAAATGGGACATTTTGAAGAGTCTGAGTGGTGTGAGGTGCCATTGGGTGCACACTTTAACATATAATTCTAAGAGGGTTACACAATGAAGCGCTTGTTTAGTTTGCGTGACGGCCTTGGACCAGGCAACTTGTTCTGCATAAAATTGTAAGTCTCTTTCCCAAGCCAGAATATAGGCTGACTTATAAAAGGTGGGGGGGTTCAGCAGATCTCTATACAAGGTTGAGAGCGCCCGTGGTGTCTTCAGGGTGCTAGCCCATCTTTTCTCCCATTCAGTTGGTTCGCGTAATGGTCTGTCAAGAAATCCCCATGATTTTAGTAAACTGCGTAATCTCCAGAATTCGAATTGTAAGAGGAGCGGTGGGTTGTGAGTTGTACAGAATTGTGAAGTAGCAATGAATCGCCCTCTAGGGAACAAATCAGCTATGTAGTGTATATCTCGTTCCCGCCATAATTGCGGGTGCGAGTCTCTGAGGGCTGCCAAGAGCCCTGATAAGGAGTGTATAGGAGAAGGATGTGGGGCGATTTGCTGTAGTGAGCGTATTCTATCCCATAGGCAGAGAGCATGCAAGATAATGGTATTGTGTATCATATAAACAGATCTAATGTGTTTGGGAAGCCATATAAGATCTGGTAGGAGAAGTGGATTAAGTAAAGTAGCTTGTTCTAATGCTTGTCATTTGTTAAGACCTGAGGTGACATTCCATGAAAGGATATGTGCTAGTCGTGAGGCCTCATGATAGATAGCTAAGTTAGGGGCGCCTGCCCCCCCCTTTGCAAAGTGGCTGTTGCATTATCTGGGTAGCTACTCTGGGATGCTTATTCCTCCAGATGTACTTATTGTTGAAATTTGCCTATGAGTGACTTGGGGATTGGGATGGGAAGTGAACGAAAGAGGTATGTGAGCTTGGGGAGTAGCACCATTTTAAACGCTGCCACGCGGCATAGCCAGAAGATACAAGGGACACTCCATGCATCTGCGCTTTTCTGGAACTGCTGCAATAAAGGGTAAAAATTGGACTCAATAATAGTAGATATGTTGCGCGAGAGGTACACTCCTAGGTGTTTAATTCTATGCTGGGACCATTTGAATGGATATGTTTCCCTAAGGATCCCTAGCTCCTTGTCCGACATAATGATGGTGTATGCATCTGTTTTGCTGAAGTTCAGCTTGTAATAGCTAATTTGGCCGAAGTTATCTAGCAAGCGAAAAAAGACAGGAAGAGACCGAGCGGGATCCTCCAGGAGAATAGTCAAGTCATCCGCAAACAGCGCAGTCTTTTGTAGAGTCCCCGCAATCTCGACTCCTCGTATATCTGGATTACTCCTGATAGCCTCCGCCAAGGGCGCCATAGCAAGAGCAAATATCAGCGGGGACAGGGGGCACCCCTGCCGAGTCCCGTTGGTAACTTGAAAAATAGGAGACCAAAACCCTAGGCCTCTGATTGAAGCCGAGGGAGCAGAATACAATGATTTAATGCAAGAGTGAAAGTTCGTGGGAAAGCCGAATTTGTTTAGAACCTCAAATAGGAAGTCCCAATTCACCCTATCAAAGGCTTTTTCGGCATCAAGCGCCAAAGTTGTACAGGGAATGTTTCATCGTTTAGCCTCAAAATAAATATTGAGTAGCCTTCGTGTATTGTCCGGCCCCTCTCTGCCGGGGGTGAAACCCACTTGGTCTGCATCTACGAGTGACGGAAGAACACGGTTGAGCCTAGAGGCCAAATATTTAGCTAAAATTTTCACGTCCGTATTAATTAGGGATATGGGACGAAAGTGTTCACACATATTAGGAACCTTTCCTGGTTTTGGTATAGTTACAATAACTGCCTCAAGCATTTCCGAGGGAAGCGAGCCAGACTGTCTGGCCAATGAACATATTCTAGTAAGCAACGGAGAAAGATGTGAGAGAAAGGTCTTATAAAAGAGGGCACTATACCCATCTGGTCCCGGAGATTTAAGGGACTTCAGAGATTTGATGACTGAAACTACCTCTTCAATGGAAATAGGAGAATCAAGTAGCTTTTTCTGGGTATCGGATAGGACTGGAAGGGAAAGGGAGTTTAAAAAATTCTGAATTTGTTGAATAGATGGCGTGGGAGAGTCTAGGGAGTTTTCCAAGTTATATAGGGAGGAGTAGTAGGACGCAAAAGCTTTGCCTATGTCTGCTGGGAGGCGTACTTTGCCTTGCGGTGTTGTTAAATAAGGGATGCGAGCTTCTGCTGCACGTTGTCTCAGTTTATTAGCTAGAAGTCAGTCCGCCTTGTTTCCCTTGGCGTAGAAAGTTTGTTTTAATCGGCAGATCTGTGACTGTAAGCGTTTAAGTTCTAGGGCCTCTATCTTCTATTTGCAAGAGAGTGTCAGAGAGCGAAGAGTTGTGTGTAGTTGAGCTAATTTCCCCCCCAACTGCTTTCTATGTTCAGCTTTCAGCTTAAAAAACAACCCCCTAACATAGACTTTAAGTGTGTTCCACAGACAAAAATTGTCTACCGCTCCGTTGTCGTTGATTTTTAAGAATTCGTCTAATTCCTTTTGTATAAACAAAACCTGTTCTGGGGTTGATAGTAAATATTTTGGCAATTTCCAGGAAGGCCTGGATGACAAGCAATTCGGAGCCCTCACGGAAAACTGAATTGGAGAGTGATCGGACCAAGAGCACCCCGGCATAGAGATCTGCTGAATACGATCAAGTAACCATGGTTCACAAAAGATGTGATCAATTCTAGTGTATGTATTGTGGACTGTGGAATAGTAAGAGTAATCCCTGGAGGTGGGATAGTGAGACCACCAAGCATCGAACAGGTTGTATTGTGCGAGAAGGTTGTTAAATTGTCTAGCAGTCCTAGTAGTCTGGGGGTCACAAGGCTTGCGCTTTGGTGAGCGTCTGTCTAAGGTTGTGTCCAAAATCATGTTAAAATCACCCGCGAGCAGTAAGTTCTGGGTCTTGTGAGAGGCTAGTAATCTTAAAAATTTCCTAAACACTCTGATCTGTCCAGAATTTGGACCATAATAATTAGCTAAAGTGTATGGGACATCATCTAACTTACAATTTAGGATAAGGTATCTGCCCCTTTGGTCTTTATATGCTTCTAATTTTTCATAGAGGACTGACTTATGGATCAATATCGCGACTCCCCTTGATTTGGATGGGAATGAGGCTGTCTCTACTACTGGGAACTGCTTACAATGTAGGGGGATAGGTGCACCTTCAGCCCAATGGGTTTCCTGTAGGAAGACCACTTTTGATTTGGCGTGAGTGAGAGAGTTCAAGAGCCGACTTCTTTTATTTGGCGTATTAAGCCCCCTAACATTGTGGGAAGTACATATTACGGTCATAGTGGAGCTAGTTTCGCAGCCAGGGAGAAAAAAAAAAGGGGAAAAGAAAAAGGAAAAAAGAGGGGAGAAGAGAGTGAGGAAGATAGTATGAGGAAATGGGTGCAAAGTAGGAAGAGGAGGGAGAGAAAATACTATAGCATAGGTCACCTCGAATAGGACTGTATTGCAGTGGTGTTAGTCTTATTCTAGTAGTTGCGGTATATTCAAGAGAAACCGCTTAGCTAGTCCTCCTTCTAGAGGGGGGCTCTTTATATACTGGGAGAGTAGGGGGAAGGTCTGGAGTAGTCAAGGTAGGAGGAGGAGGGGGAGGGGGAGGTGAAAGGTATAAACTATAGTGTTAGTTTTTCCTATAGGAGTTTCGAAATAGTAGGTATAATTGTTCTGATAAGGACCAAGCCTAGCTAGAAGAGGATCGGTGTTAGGCGAAACGGCCTGATCGCCTGCCACATATTATAGGCGTCAGAGATGTTGAGATTTTGTCAGTGTATCAGTAGTCGAGAGAGGAAGAACAAAAAAAAAAAAAAAAGGTAGTAAATTATAGCTATCTCTGTCTATAGTAAAAAAAAAAAAAATTTGTAAAAGAGGAGAGAAAATAAGGGAATAGAGTCACCAAAATCAACAACACCGGTGTCTAATCATAACATATACAAAAACATCATCAATGCAAACTTCAAATAGTGTAAACGTTTTCCATACTTTTTCCAATCTACTTTGTTCATGGTGCAATATGTGTCTGTCTAAGGGGGAAGTTAGATGAAAGCAAATGAGCTACTGTTGTCTCTGTGTAGTTTTGGCTCCGGGTACCAATTGGGATGACAGAGTGTGAGTAAATGCTATGAGTCAATAGACGAGGGTCTACATTTGGTTGGGTTTCTGTTGGCCCATTGATCATGGTGGGCGTAGTTGGGCTTGACTGTATACCCTGTTGGGATACTCAGGTAGATGATATAAGATATTAGTAGGTGTACATATCATCTAGAAAGGGAAGTCTGAGTGTGCCTAATCTAAATGGCCTAACGGGTACTAGAATAACAACCCGTAGCACATCATATAGGAACAACTGCATTAACAAGACATCACATTTGCATACCAACAGTAGTATCAAGTCTATATAACACCAAGGAAAGTCCATAGTAGTGCTTTTCAGTTTATAAGCTTGGAAGCATTGATCTGTAGGAATAATTGCGTTAGTGAGAGAAACAACATGCATAAAAAACACACATAACATATGTCATATACTCCCCCTTAATAAAATATCTTTTCAAGTGCAAAGTCAGCCAGATATGAATTGTGAGAATACCTTGGGAGTGCATTGCTACGACCTGACAAGTAGGGTGGGGTATTATTAATTAGGGAGATGGCCTGTATGTACTAGTTTACCTACCCATAGCGGCAGCACTATTGTGCCACATCAGTATACCAGTGATACTACAAGGTCTGTATGATATTCGTAGACTTAATAGCATTACCCTGCCAAGGTAGAAATAAATACATGAACATCAACATACTGAGCAGATAGGAACAATATGGGAAACAAAAGTTTTAGCATATACTTATCATCTCGAGAATGGACTCAGTCGGTGAGAGTTTATGGGTAGTCCTGAACAATTAGAACATTGGCAGCTTGAGCAGTCAAAACTCTCTTGAACTTGGCCTAGTCCTTCAAGAGGAAGATGAGCCAGATCTGTGTCTCTGTGGAAGGGCTGACCAGTCATGTCTTTCTAGATGTTTGCGATGAGTAGAGCTTTGCGTTTCAGCAGTCGACCATTCTGTATCTGTAGGCCTGTTGGTACGTGAAGAGCGCTGACGATTCGCCGAGTTAGTCGGCGCCGTCCATTCCTCTGCAGATGCTCGGAGCTGGCTGTGTTGTGGATTTGACTTTTCTTTACCTGTGGGAAGCAGATTCCACATCTGAAGATACTCATAACCTTTAGTTGGTTGCAGGATGGTAAACACTTGATTGTCTTTGAAGGTCAGGAGTTTAATGGGGTACCCCCATCTATATCTAATGTTGTTTCTCCAGAGTGTAGACGTAATTTCAGTAAAGGTTTTTCTTTTTTGTAAGGTCCGCATGGACAAGTCAGGGAATATTTGCAGATTCTTAAATTTGTCTGGTAGTACAGGTTTTTGGAAATGAGCTCTTTGAATACGCTCCTTATAGGTGAAGTAGTGGGGTCGCACTATAATGTCTCTAGGCTTGTCATCCGACAAGTCTTTAGGCTTAAGGGAGCGATGCGCTCGTTGTATCTGATCTTCTGACCTTGTGGCCGGAGGGGCTAAGGTATGGAACAGCTCTTGTAAGTAAGGTTGTAAGTCAGCCGCGGAGACAGTCTCGGGCACACCTCG
>CAJPDP010291194.1:0-11169 GCA_905336975.1 Bombina variegata variegata
CGCAGCATTTTTTTGAACTCTCGATACCAGAGTTAATTTTATGGTGCGGCCAGAAAAAAAACCGCGGAGCGTTAACAGCCCATCTACCGCCAAACTCCAAATCTAGGCCTTAAAGAACAAACTACCCAGTGCATGTAAGTAAGGGGTAAAACCATCCAAAATATCAATATAAAAGTGCAAGCACTATTGGTTCCTCCAAATTAAGCAAATGGCGGGTGAAGTTTTTCTATTGAGAAACAATTGCAGTGAACAAAATGTTTTGTTTTAAAAATTTTTAGACATAGTTGATATTTTATTCTCAAGCAACACAAAACAAATGTCATGCCTCTTATTTCCTGTCCCCCAGGAAAGTGTTTTGTTACTTAAATTGTTTCCACTTTAACATCTCTTATCTAATGTGTTCATTGCCCCTTTAAAATTAATTTGCACTTGCTGACTCCAAGGATGTAGCCTGCTTGTGCCCAAAGGCAGATTATTTAAGTAAACAGGTCTAGAAGCTTGGTTGCATATTCTGAACAATGATCAGGCCACCATCAACCAAGAAGTCTCCTAGCATTGGTTTATAACTTCCCCAATAACCTTTAAGGTTCCCATGGGTGCTGGGCTCTTGAGTCCTTAGGTAATAGCTGGCCTATTTCTTATTTGTTTCATTATGAATTTGTTGTAATATTGCATCATGCTGTGAAATATTTTATTAATCTTACACAAAAGTGAATGATTATGATGTACTAGTGTCTAAGTTATTATATGGGGAATTGGAGAATTTCCTGCAAAAAGGATAGAAATTATCATTGACTAAAAAGTGGTGTGATATTTTAAAGAGAGATTATGCATAAAGTATGTATTGTCAATCAAACTGAATTCAAAAATAAAAACAAATACAAAATATGAAGCATTGTCAGTTTATTAGGGCACAGAGTTTTATAAATAAAATAGTTCATGGGGACACACCTTTTCAAGAAAAGGAAAAAAAAATGCTGGTAGAATTCCTGTCTCTTGTCTTTTTTAATTTTTAATTTTGTATATTTTTTATTAAGGTATCAAAACAAACAGAGACATCAGATACTGTGAGACATATTTAGGTGCATCTATTCCACATTACAGAGTATGTCATGGTCCAATATAAAAAGAATGTCCGACAGGTGCAGCAGGTTACAACAACATACATCAGATAACCCCAAAAGACCCTTTCTGCAAACAGGTACTCACAAAGAAAACGCACTATAATACAGTGCTATTCAGGCAGGCTGGATTGGTCAGAGCCCACCAGCTGGCTCACACAGGATCAAACAAACCCTTGGCTCTGTAAGTTGAGGGAGAGAATTGGGGGAGGGGAAAAACACTCCAATAGTGCAGATGGTCAAAAAAATATGGATAGTAATCCAATTAACGCCCCCACTGAGATAATATACTCACATAGGGTGCGCACTATAATGCAGTGCACGTTACACAGGCTTGTAGATCAGAGTCCACCAGCTGGCTCACTCCAGTTTACAGGACCCAGGATATAAGTAAAAGGTAGTCCAAAAAAGGAATAAATGCCTCAAAAAAGCTCACAAATCATTAACAGTAAATATCCCTAAAATAGGGAATGTATTTGATTAAAAATTATTTAAAATCAATATAAATAGTCTGCAACATGTTTCAAGGTGCTACTGGCACCCTTTCCTCAGGCAGTGATAAGTGAGCTATGAAATTCACAACTTATATAGCATAACATTACACAGTAATTAAAAACAATCCAATACACATGATAAAAGTCAGTCACATGACTCTGATCATTAATGGCTTATCGCTGTACAGAGGCTACACTTAGTAAACTCCCCCTCCATTGGAACAGTGCTTATACTGATTGCTAAAATATATATGTGCATCTCCCAATAAAGATAAACCAATATTGTTCATGTTTAACAAAGTATAAAATTGACAGCAAATTCAAAATGTCAAAGAAGGGAATACAAAAACATTCACAAATTGTGTTGCTAGTCGCTTCTATGTAACGGGCTATAGTATACTTTTATATCCCATGCTAAATGTATCTAACCATTTGTCTAAAATCAACAAATTATATACAGATAATACCTCATCAGGAAGGGTTAATTCCCCTTTCAGTGTCCGATCACAATGATATGGTTGTAATCTAACAAAGTGCACTTCTGCATTACGGCATCTCCATTGATGACGAGTGAACCACGTAAACGTGAATAATAGCGTAGACCATCCGTCATCATGAAGACGTGTCAACAATACTACAACCAACACTACAGCAACCAATCAGGTGCCGTAAGGCGGAGCCTCAAGCCGATTCTACAATATACTTCACAAAGTTAACTAACACATCAACAAAGTAACAAATTTCAATACGAAGTGCTCGATTTGCTAGCATAGCATTGTTATCATTCCAAGTTAATCTTGAATGTTGCACACGGGTAGATACATCAGTTAAATTGTATATCATACATAAGGTATTAATATTTATCCATCTCAAATCTAGATGTCAAATAGAATAAACATCTATTGAACACTGATATCCCTCAAATATACAAACAAATTGAATTGTATAGAATGGCCACTCAATCTCAAAATCCTTTATACAGGCCTAGGCAAATATGTCCAATTCGAATTGACAAAATGTAGACACAAATTATACACAAGCATGTATAGATACATACAATTGTGCTCAAATATACATAATTAAATACATGAATGGAGAGGAACACTCCTTCACCCTCACCCCAATGGGTGACGAAATTGGTCTAGAATCCAAAGAAACAGGGGGGGGGGGAGATCCTACACGCTCAAAACCCTAGTATTAGTATACTCCCATTAGTAACTAAATGCTACGAGCAAATAAACACATATAATTTATAATATATAAACACATATAATCTTCCAATAGGTCTTCCAATAGGAAGACCTATTGGAAGGCCGCCAGATCAATATTTCATTTAATCCCTCATTTAATCCCCTAAAAAATTATGATAAATCTGGACTCATATATTAAAGATACCACAGATTTACTGAGCAAATTGGGGGAAATTCAACCTGAGAGAATACTAAATAGTATTTGGATCAGTTCTGATGTCACAGTTTTATATACTAATATTCAACATAGTATTGGTTTGAGGGTAGTACAGTACTTTTTAGAATTGGATTGATATATGCCGTGAAGACAGAGGGAGTTTATATTGAAGGCCATCCTCTTTGTGTTAAAACATAATTATTTTGCATAACAGGACACCTTTCTTCTCAAAATCTGTGGAACGGTCATGGGGACGACGTTCGCCCCTAGTTTTGAATAAAAAATAAGTATGATAAACAAAGTGTGTCCCAACATAGTACGCTTATGCATGAGGGCAAAGAAGATACATACCGTATTATCCCTATTGAATATATCCCCAAATCCTTGTACTACAATAAGTTTAATAGGCTACAACAGAGGGAGACCTATTGGATATGGAAGCTGAAGACATTATTACCTGAGGGATTAAATGAAAATATTGATCTGGCGGCCTTCCAATAGGTCTCCCAAATTATATGTGCTTATTTGCTCGTAGTATTTAGTTACTAATGGGAGTATACTAATACTAGGGTTTTGAGCATGTAGGATCTCCCCCCCCCACCTGTTTTTTTGGATTCTAGGCCAATTTGGTCACCCATTGGGTTGAGGGTAAAGGAGTGTTTCTCTCCATTCATGTATTTAATTATGTATATTTGAGCACAATTGTATGTATCTATACATGCTTTTGTATAATTTGTGTCTACATTTTGTCAATTCGAATTGGACATATTTGCATAGGCCTGTATAGATGATTCTGATAATCTGGGAGACCTATTGGAAGGCCGCCAGACCAATATTTTCATTTAATCCCCTAAAAAATTATGGTAAATCTGGACTCATATATTAAATATACCACAGATTTACTGAGAAAATTGAGGGAAATTCAACCTGAGAGATTAGAAAATAGTATTTGGATCAGTTCTGATGTAACAGCTTTAAATA
Organism: Bombina variegata variegata; assembly: GCA_905336975.1. NCBI lineage: Eukaryota > Metazoa > Chordata > Amphibia > Anura > Bombinatoridae > Bombina > Bombina variegata. Next base: position 4,004 of record CAJPDP010291194.1, read on the forward strand.
CTAATATTCAACATAGTATTGGTTTGAGGGCAGTACAGTACTTTTTAGAATTTGATTTATATATGCAAGAAAGACAGAGGTATATTGAAGACCATCCTCTTTGTGTTAAAACATAATTATTTTGTATACCAGGACACCTTTTTTCTCCAAATCCGTGGAACGGCAATGGGGATGACGTTCAACCCTAGTTTTGCTAATTTATTTATGGGTTACTTTGAAGTACACCATACGTACCCTTCAGAACTTTGGGTGAACGTCGTCTACTATGGTTGTTTCATAGATTATTTAATTTTTGTATGGAATGGTACTGAGGAGGGAGCTAAGAATTTTGTACAATTTCTGAATAACAATGACTTTGGTATTTCTTTCTCCTATAGCATAATGAGTGACAGTATGGATTTTCTGGATGTCACTTTGGGTTGGGATAGTGATGGGATTATTTACTTCAAAACTTTTTTAAGAAGGTTGATTGCAACAGTTATATAGATAAGAAAAGCAATCGCCAGCCTAGGTGGCTTAACAACATCCCATAAAGTCAGTTCTGTGGATTATGGAGGAATTGTAAAAGAGATAAGAATTTAATGAAGAAGCTGAGCTTATGGCAAATAGATTTAAGGAGAAGGGGTATGACCATTAGATTATTTCACAAGGCCTCACGAAAGCTTCTCTTATGAACAGGGATGAATTATTACAGGCAAAGGTCCAAAGAAAGAATAGATTTGAGAATTTACCCAAATTCATAACACAATTTAATAGCAATTATAGAGAAATTGCTCATGCCTTAGAAAAATATTGGCCAATTTTAAGAAATGATCCGATGTTAAAAGAAATTATAGGAGAAAAGCCTTTATGTGTATTTAGGAGGGGCCCCACTCTGAAGAATGTTTTAGCTCCAAGTAAGGTGGTGGTATCCAAGAAATATTCTGATGGTAAGGGAAGCAACCCACAGTTATCTGGCTTTTTGAAATTAAAAAGGGGGATCTACAAATGTGCCAAAAGTAGATGTCTGACATGTAGTTACATTGGACACAAGGACACCAGTTTTAGATCCAATACGACAGGGGAAGTCTTCCCAATTAGGACAAGAATGACATGCTAAAGCATGTACAGTATGTGGTATATTTAGTAACATGCATTTGTGGAAAGCAGTATTGTGGGCGCACCAGTAGGTGTTTAAGAACACAATGGGGTGAACACCTTAGAAACATCAAAAATAAGTATGATAAACAAAGTGTGTCCCAACATAGTACACTTATGCATGAGGACAAAGAGGATACATACCGTATTATCCCTATTGAATATATTCCCAAATCCTTGCACTACAATACATTTAATAGGCTGGAAGCTGAAGACATTATTTCCTAAGGGATTAAATTAAAATATTGATGTGGCGGCCTTCCAATAGGTCTCCCAGATTATATGTGCTTATTTGCTCGTAGTATTTAGTTACTAATGGGAGTATACTAATACTAGGGTTTTGAGCGTGTAGGATCCCCCCCCCCTGTTTTTTGGATTCTAGGCCAATTTGGTCACCCATTGTGGTAAGGGTGAAGGAGTGTTAATCTCCATTCATGTATTTAATTATGTATATTTGAGCACAATTGTATGTATCTATACATGCTTGTGTATAATTTGTCTCTACATTTTGTCAATTCGAATTGGACATATTTGCATAGGCCTGTATAGATGATTTTGAGATTGAGTGCCCATTCCATACAATTCAATTTGTTTGTATATTTGAGGGATATCAGTGTTCAATAGATGTTTATTCTATTTGACATCTAGATTTGAGATGGATAAATATTAATACCTTATGTATGATATACAATTTAACCGATGTATGTACCCGTGTGCAACATTCAAGATTAACTTGGAATGATTACAATGCTATGCTAGCAAATCGAGCACTTCATATTGAAATTTGTAACTTTGTTGATGTGTTAGTTAACTTTGCGAAGTATATTGTAGAATCGGCTTGAGGCTCCGCCTTACGGCACCTGATTGGTTGCTGTAGTGTTGGTTGTAGTATTGTTGACACATCGTCATGACGATAGATGGTATACGCTATTATTCACGTTCACGTGGTTCACTCATCATCAATGGAGATGCTGTAATGCGGAAGTGCACTTTGTTGGATTACAAACCATATAATTGTGATCGGACACTGAAAGGGGAATTAACCCTTCCTGATGAGGTACTATCTGTATACAATTTGTTGATTTTAGACAAATGGTTAGATACATTTAGCATGGGATATAAAAGTATACTATAGCCCGTTACATAGAAGCGACTAGCAACACAATTTGTGAATGTTATTGTATTCCCTTCTTTGACATTTTGAATTTGCTGTCAATTTTATACTTTGTTAAACATGAACAATATTGATTTATCTTTATTGGGAGAGGTGCATATATATTTTAGCACTCAGTATAAGCACTGCTCCAATGTAAGGGGAGTTTACTAAGTGTAGCCTCTGCACAGCAGTAAGCCATTATTGATTAGAGTCATGTGACTGACTTTTAACATGTGTTTTGGATGTTTTTTTAATTACTGTGTAATGTTATGTTATATAAGGTGTGAATTTTATAGCGCACTTATCACTGCCTGAGGAAAGGGTGCCAGCAGCACCTTGAAACACGTTGCAGACTATTTGTATTGATTTGAAATTGTTTTTAATAAAATACATCCCCTATTTTAGGGATATTTATTTTTAATGATTTGTGAGCTTTTTTGAGGAATTTATTCCTTTTTTTGGACTACCTTTTACTTATATCCTGGGTCCTGTAAACTGGAGTGAGCCAGCTGGTGGGCTCTGATCTACCAGCCTGTGTAACTTGCACTGCATTATAGTGCGCACCGTATGTGAGTATATTATCTCAGTGGGGGCGTCAATTGGGATTACTGTCCATATTTTTGTGACCATCTACACTATTGGAGTGTCTTTCCCCTCCCCCCAATTCTCTCCCTCAACATACAGAGCCAAGGGTTCGTTTGATCCTGTGTGAGCCAGCTGGTGGACTCTGACCAATCCAGCCTGCCTGAATAGCACTGTATTATAGTCTGTTTTCTTTGTGAATACCTGTTTGCAGAGAGGGTCTTTTGGGGTTATCTGATGTGTGTTGTTGTAACCTGCTGTACCATTGGAGCGCCTTCTTCTTTTTGTTTTTATGTCTAGAATTATCACCTGTATTGAGAAGATCTGACCGTGGTGACTGTCTACCATCGATGATAGCCTTTGGAGGGCGCCTTTGTCTTTTGTGACCATCATCTGGGTGGACTCAATTTGGAGATTTAGCATTCCCTTGTTAAGGAATACAGCTTCTTCGATTGTTTGTATGTATGAGAGTAGTTCAGTCACTCTTTGGAAGGAAGGAGTAGATTGCTGTTTCCAGTTTCTTGCTATTACCAATTTATTTGCAATTAGAATATAAATATATTAATATTTTTGGGGCTTTAGGAAATTTAGGAATATTAAGGTGTAGCAGGTATGTTTCTGGGCCCATGCCCATTGGAAGTTCTAACTGTCTGCATAGGCATAACCTTATCCCAGAGCTTCTTAATTCTCGGACATCCCACCAAATATGTATGTCATTCCCTTGTGTGGCAACAGTTCCTCCAACATTTTGCTGTGTTAGTTGGTGATATTTTATGTAATCTTTTCAGGACCCAAAGCCATCTTATCAATATTTTATAGTACAACTCAAATAATGTTATGCAATGCATTACTCGTTTAGTATCTATTATGGCTCTTGACAATATTTTAGGATCTATTACTATCTGTAGATCTCTTTCCCGAGTATATTGTGGGCTTTAGATAGGGTAGGGGTATCTAGTAAACATTGGTAGTGCATGGAAAGCGGTTTGTGTCGTTGTTGTCCTGTAATCCACCTAGTTTCTCAGGCTGTCAGTGGTCACGGTCTAGTGTGTAAAAATCCCCAACTGTGTAAGAGAGATCTAAAGCACATTGCCTCAAAGTTAAGTTTAGGAGGAATACTATGTCTAGTTACCATTTCCACATGTGAGGGCCACACAGAACCTGTGCATAAATCACTCACCTTAATTATGTTTAGGTAAGACCACTGATTGGGATTAGAGTCTGGTAAACCAGTCTCTGGTCTTCTTTGATGAGACTAGTTAAGGATATATATAAATTATCAAGTAATTTGAGCTAACCAATCAATTTGTAGAATGTTGCAGGTTCAGGTAAATATGAATTTATAGAAGCTTGATTGAGGCTCTCTAGTCTCTCTAAGGGAACTGGAACAAGTAACAAGGATCAATGTTTCACAATTAATTAACCAAAGTTATGAAGGTGTCAGCATTTTAATTAAAGGGACATTGTCTTTAAAAAGTTTTTCACCTTAATGGCCTAAATTACAAGTGGAGCAATATTTTTTTTTCACTTATGAGTGATAACTTCGCTCAATGTAAAAAGATAGCAATAGCTCGCAAGTTAGCTCTAGTATTAAAGGTTGAAAGTAAAAATTTACAATGGAAGCACAAAGACATCAGGATATTGCAACCAAGCTAACTCCCTCTCACCATAAACTCTATGGGGCTCACTAAAGAAAGCCATTTCATTTATTGCTTGTGCACTAACCCAACACTGCGCCTGAGATTACAGTTAGTATTACCAACAGAGAGTTGTGTGATAGGTAGAGCATTAATATTATGTGGAGAATCTGGTGCACTAGGTATAAAACTGAAGGAGGTAGGTTGGGTAAATTTGGGTAGGTATCCAGTATAGTAATGGTTAGATGACAGTGGAGAATCACAGAGGTCCCTTGGTCATGTGGGTGTCCTATATCTATATAAATATTTTGATTTCTTTTTTTTACTGCACATGCATTTAAATGTTTTATTTATTTATTTGCAAATGTCTCTTTAAACTCTGCAGTTTATTTAGTGACATGACTAGAGTGTGTAGTGTAGACAGGTTTGGTGCTTTTATTTGGAGAATTACATTTTATATAGGTTTTAGTAGATTTAGCTTATAAAATCAGTTCATGAACAAATATGTTAAAAAAAGGCACTAACAACATACAGTATAACATTGTATATAAAATTAATTAGCAAGGGGTTTAAAAGCTAAAAAAAAAATGGAAAATAAAGCTGCTTGAAATTTTTTTTTAGTCCTCTTGGCATTGTTAAATATGTCAGTAGCTGAGCCAGCAACATTGTTAGAAAGTGAAGGCAAAAATAACACCATACTAGTCTCTGAACAATGCTACAAATTGTTCTCATACTTTATACTTAAAGGCTGATAAAATAAAAAATAATTATTTTCTGGAAAAAAAAAAAAGAATATTTTAGACAATGCTCCAAGACTAAGTAATTAGTTGAATAGTTCCACAAACTCTTTAAATTAATATAGTTGTAATAACATTAGATTCTTCTCAGCATTTTCTTCTATATGTCTACAGTGCACACAAGTAATTCATCTACTAATAGCTAGAAACACAAGTCTTCTAACATCTGTTTATTTTTTCTTTGGTTTCTTAACTCTCCTAATTGGACAATTCTACTTCTATTTCCACTAGGCAAACAGCTGTTTCCACAGCTGAAATTGTTGTTTTTGCTTAGCCTACTGGTAGGACTATTCCTTCTGGGACCAGATGCCTTTCCCAAAGCTCCTACAAGGTGCATAGTACTATAAATGTTTATATATCTATATTGTACTTAATGTGAAAACAAAAATCGATATTGCAATTATGAAAGAGAATGTTTGTTCAAAAAACTGGAGTTATTATCAGTTTTATTATTATCATTAAGAAGAAAAAGATAATGATAAAAAGATAAAGCATAAACGCACAGGAAAATTGTAATACAGCATGACTGTGCAATGTATGCTTTACATCTACTAATATTTCTTCTGCTTAGTCATTAAGCTACACTACCTTTCATTTATTCACAGTAGTTAGGGATAATTAAAAATCCATTTGACTTCACTCCTAGCAAAGACTCTACATCAATTAGTACATGGTACAATGTGATTGCAAAAAAAAAAATGTCATTCAAATGTTTTGAGTAATCCAAAATTTTCCAAATTTAATTTTATGATTGATCTGTAAGATATTTCATAAATGCCCAAAATAGCAAGCAGACATATCTATCTAGAGTCAGTTTAATTAATAGCATGTTTTATGTTGATTTAAACTGTTTGATTTAAACTGCTGATAAAATGATTGTGCTTAAATTGTGGATATTTTTTTTCATACTATTCCATTCTATAATTTGAATAAGCCTCTTAAAGGGACAAATAACATTGGCTAGATTGTATTGCAGCCAAAAAGCTATTAAAGAATGTACCTACAAAATGTTTTTATGGAACTAATGATAATAAGGTTTTCAATTCAAGTATAATTTATCCCATGCATTTATTGTTAATAAGTTTAGCAAAAAAATAAAAATAGATCTGAATTTTTTTTACACATTGTCACATTCACACATTTGTTACTCAATGTTTAAAGTGTAAGCAGCGAAAAATGTAATACTATACTATTTTAAATCTAAATTCACATCAGCCGACAGAATGAAATCTTTTTCTATTGGCCGATTTGAAATTGGATTTGAAAATAGGCAAAAGGAATGCATGGGAGTACCTCGCATTCAAATTTAGTGTTCGGCAGTAACTGTATGAAGAGGACATAGGGGACTGAAGATCCAAATATAAGACGATGAGAAGCTAAGAAGACACATCAGATGCAAGATGTATGAAGACTTACCTAGTGGAGCGGCCATATTAAAAAAAAGATATCGGAACACGGACTGCCGTCTGCATGAAGATGGACCTCCACCTGGATGAAGAGGAGCACCGCCAGAGTTGAGCACATAGGGGTCAGTTTCAAGTTGGGTTAGTTAGTAGTAACTTTGGGGTTTAGAGTTAGGATTTTTTTGTGGTGTTTTTTTTCTAGGATAGGGTTTTTTTCCTTAGGGTATTTTTTGCTTTATTCACAAAAGAGCTTTATCTGCTTTAGGGGAATGCCCTACAAAATGACATTTTTTAACTTAGTGATTTTTTAGGATATGTTTTTTTTTCTTAGAATTGATTTTTTTTTTCTGGGCAAAAAAGCATGATCACTTTAGGGCAATGACCTACAAAATGCCCTTCTAAGGGCAATGCCGTACCAAATTTCCTTATCAGGGCAACCTTTTTTTTAGGATAG
>CAJPDP010291232.1:0-12192 GCA_905336975.1 Bombina variegata variegata
CTCTTTTTTAATAAAAATTCCAGCGGCAGGTGGGGGCGGAGCTAGCCAGCCATGGAAATGGATGTGGTGTGAAGGAGCTCCCGTGCCCAAACTGGCTAGGAAATTGCTAACACCCTAATTAGCCGACATTTAGAGCAACCAGCAACTCCACAATAACCACCGGAGCTATGTGCATCACATAACAAGCTAAACGGAGCGGTGGAATTTAGAAATACCAGCCATACACCGGAATTAGCACTTCTAGGCCTGATCCTGAGTGCTCTGGTAGACGGATTATCAGTCGATCACTGCACCAGCCTCAGAGAAGTCACAAGACCTCAAGGCCAACAGAGGAATTAAGGTGAGGTGAAGTAAAAGAGATGAGTCGCTGTTAAGGGACACTAGTCTTTTAAATATCGCACACTTTCACCCGGTGCGTCTGACAATAATGGCTCCCACGTGGCACCCCGAGAGCAGAGGGCTGTTTAGAGCACAATCGCACCTCACTTGCCACAGGGATCTAATAATTTTAAAAGCATTGAGTTAAGCAGTACCTCATCTAAAAGTAAAATGTTGTTTGCAGCGAACACAGATGGGGGAATATTAAGGCCTCAAGGAGAAATTACACCATTGAGAAACCCTGCATAGATGTACATGTTAACACACCTATGTACGCAACACATGGGGTTATAAGGATCACAAGTTTTAATGAGCAGTTAAGCACAAATCCACTATATAAAGCACTATTCTCAGACTTCTAGCAATTGACCCTTATATAGTGATCAATAAAGGAGGTATACACCAGCAGAAAGCACAAACAGTACGCAGTGAATTATTTAGGTGATCTGTGTGTCTGAATTGCAACCATGTATCCAAAAAGGCAGCCTAAAAGGGGCAACACTGCTAAGCAAAAGAGCCACAAGACACCCTCTGTAAATAACGTTTTTAAAACTCTTGAAGCTAAATCTACAGCTATCAGTCTGAGGCTGCAATAGACACTATCACAATCCCTAAAGCCTTATTTGAAGCGCTCCCATCAAAAAAAGATTTTCTTAACTTAGTTGCCCAGGTCAAGGACTGTATTAAGGAAGAGCTTAATGATTTAAAGAAAGAAATGTCTGATTTGGGTCACAGGGTAGAGGTGGTGGAAAATACCCAAGACACCCATTCCTCTACAATCACAGATCTGCATAATATTATCACTGAGCAAAATTCTGCAATACAAGACCTGGAAGAAAAAGTTGACAACGCGGAAAATAGATCTAGGAGGCAGAATATTAGAATTAGGGGCATACCGGAGAGCATCAATACACCTGATCTGGATCAGTACTTACAGGACCTGTTCAACTTTCTTAAAAAAGCGGAGACACAGCTCAAAATAGATATTGACAGAGCTCATAGAGCACTACGCCCTAAGCCGACAGACACACAGCCTCCTAGAGATGTTATTGTACGCATCACGAATTACCAAATTAAAGAAGACATCATGAAACTTGCGAGGGAACAACAACCGGTTAAGTTTGAAAATGTAGATCTTCAGCTATATGCTGATTTGTCACAAAGAACCCTTACCAAAAGAAGAGAACTAAAACCCCTGACCACGACTCTGCGAAAACAAAATATCCCATATAGGTGGGGTTTTCCATTTCAGTTGATAATTTCATGGAAAGGCCGGCGTCTTATCTGTCTATCACCAAATGATATTCCCAACATTTGCAAAGAACTGGACATTCAGATACCAGAGGCGGAAGGCAATCAAAATGCTCCTAACAGTCAAAATCTCAGATTTGACACCCTCCCCCTCCCGCAAAGGAAAGAATGGCTACAGGTCCAGAAGAAGAGGACAAGAAGAAATTTGCTGAATAGCCCTATCACTGCCTCTGGCAAAGAATGACAGGGTTCCGCTTGACAGCGCACTCATTTTCCAAGTGTCTGTGGGGTAGCCTTATCCCCAGAACTCATGTATCCACAGATGGTATATGTGTCTTTGTGTATAGCATTTGTGCCATATCTGGTCTTCGGACCAGAAGTTCACCAAGATAGGTAACAACGAGAGGTCAATTTGTGGCCTTGATAGCAGTAGTTGTCTGTTACAGATACTGATAATATTGTGTTAATTGATGACTTACACTTAGTTTAAAATTTTGGTTGCTGAGATGTTCTTAGCCAGTTAGGATAATTCCTAATTTCTAATACACTGAACGTTAGACTGTTTTTTCCCCCTTCTCTAGAGGGGATTGTTGAATGTTTTGTATATTTTTGTTTTTGTTTTTGTCTACACTATTTGTCTCCATAAATTAGAGTTTCTCTTGAAGAGTCAAGGTAACCCAGATAGTTGTCGGGAGGAAGGGTACATCATTCATGGCCAATAGGGATCAGCCTAAATCACAGGTACAGAATATTATCACTCAAAACACCAAAGGGTTAAACTGTCCAAAAAAGCGAAGGGTAGCTCTCCTGGATTTACATAGGAAGGGGGGACACATTCTCATGCTCCAAGAGACACACTATAAGACTAAAAAGTCCCTAATTTCCTATCATCACAGTATCCTCAGCATTTCCATAGTACTCACTCCTCAAAAAAAGTCAACGGAGTGAGCATATTAATACATAAATCTATTCCATTCAAAAAAACTCACGTAGATAAGGATAACGAGGGGAGATTCTTGTGCCTTACAGGCCTTTTATACGGTAAACCCATCACACTGGTTAATTTTTATGCTCCAAATAGGAACCAACACAGTTTTATCAAGACAATTACTAATTCAATTTTAGAAAGGTCCACAGGTCCCTTAGTAATGGCGGGAGATCTGAATGTCCCACTAGATCCCAGGGTGGACTGTACCAATCCAGACACTAGAGTAAAAACTCCCCATTTAGAATCCATTTGGCAAAATCTCAAACAATTAGGACTACACGATACATGGAGGTACCTAAATGCACAAAAAAAAGACTTCACCTTTTTTTCTAACCCCAGGAAATGCTACTCTAGATTGGACTATGTCTTTATAGATCACTTAGTGCTTTTTCACTTAACAGAGGCAAAAATTATACATTCAACTTGGTCAGACCATTCTTTAGTCTCATGTAAACTAGCCTGGCCTTCCGCCCCTCTGAGAGCATACCAATGGAGGCTGGATGAATCCTTACTCCAGGGAAAAAAGAGGGTTAGGGAATTGTCGAAGCAAATTAAAGCATACTTCTCAATAAATAACACCCCGGACATACACATTAAGACCCTTTGGGAAGCTCACAAATGTACTATTAGAGGTGTATTCCTTAAAATAAAAGCTCATTTAATTAAACAACAGCGAGTTGAACACGCGAAGCTAGCTAGAGAAATATCAGAATTAGATCTCCAACACAAGATATCTCCAGGAGTCATCCAAACTCTTGAAACCTTGAATAGTAAAAGGAACCAATTTAATAAGGCCCTACAAATTGTCACCCAACAACAACTTTTGTCTCTCAATCAAACATTCTACCGGGAAGGCAATAAATCCGGCCGATGGCTGGCCAGAGCTCTTAAGAAAAAGCAAAGGTCCACATACATTCACTCAATTATAGATAAGGCAGGCAACAATACAGAAGACACATTAACTATAACATCTGAATTTAAGACATTTTATCACAAACTATATAACTTGTTCCCTAATAGGGACGCAAAATCACACTCCCAAAAATGCAGCCAATACTTAAATCAAATAGATTTACCACAGGTAAATTCTGAACAAAAGGAGGCTCTAGATAAGCCTATATCTTCTACGGAGGTACTAGATGCCATTAAACTTTTAAAACTCAATAAAGCACCTGGCCCAGATGCTTTTCAGGCCTCTATTATAAAACTTTTGCAAAGCAGCTAGCTCCTCATTTAACTAAGCTTTTTAATTCCATCTCAGACGCTTCTCCCTTCCCAGACTCCATGCTCCAAGCCCACATTACAGTACTGGAAAAACCAGGGAAGACCCCAGACAAACCGGCCAATTTTCGCCCGATATCCCTACTTAATGTTGACTTAAAAATATACGCCAAAATCTTAGCCTCTCATATAAACACCCTATTGCCCCAACTAATTCATCAAGATCAGACGGGCTTTGTGCCCAACAGGGAGGCTAAAGATAACACTGTCAAAGTTCTTAATTTAATTGAATATGTATCAAAAACAGATTCCCCTGCCATATTTCTTTCCACGGACGCCGAAAAGGCATTTGACAGATTAGACTGGACTTTCTTGGACATGACATTACGACGGTTTGACTTTCCTACTCCTTTCATACAGAAAATCATGGCTTTATATACCAATCCATCCGCTCAAGTTAGGGTAAATGGGTCTCTTTCAGATATATTTGAAATTAGAAACGGGTCCAGACAGGGCTGTCCTTTATCCCCTCTTTTATTCAATCTATCTCTAGAACCACTAGCCACCAAGATTAGGGCAAATCCCAATATACAAGGCATAGACATAGGAGACAGATCACACAAGCTAGCAATATTTGCGGACGATTTGTTATTAACTTTATCAGATCCACTAAATTTTTTATCCCATGTCATGAATGAGATCTCCTGCTATGGTGAAGTCTCCAATTTCTTAGTAAATATGTTAAAATCAGAATTTCTTCCGGTCAACGTTACTCCGCAATCCCTGTAAACCATTAGATCTCAATGCCCCCTGAAAGTCCAACCAAATTGTTTAAAATACCTAGGGATATACTTATCATCTGATTCACAGCACACACGTAAACTTAATTATGGGGCCTTAATTAATGAGTTTCAATTTCTGACTTCTTCCTGGTCTCTGAAGAATATCTCCTGGTTGGGCCGAATTCAGGCGACTAAAATGGTGTTATTACCTAAAGCTTTGTACTTGCTACAAACAGCACCCATGCAGAATACATCAAAAGACATAGATGTTCTTCAGAAGATTATAAACGATTATGTATGGGGGCGTAGACCGCCACGTATTAACAAAGGGACAATATACAGGGCCCCAGATAGAGGAGGGTTGGGGGTACCCCACCTTCATTCGTATAAATTGGCAGTTTCATTGCAGAGAATTGCGGAATGGTGTAATAATTCCGCAATAATTTCTAGGGGTTGGTTGCAGATAGAAAACTATATAGCAGGGGTTGCAAATTTGGGCAGTTGTTGCTGGGATCTCCCAGCCATAAAACGGGCTATCATTTCCCAGCTCTCAACTACCAATGAAACCTGGAGAGATTGGCAACACATATTAAAAACATATAAAAGAATCTCCACACAATATTCCCCACTTACAAAATTATTAAATAACCAGGAATTCCCTCCGGGTTTTGAGGAAAATATACATGCTAAACCTGATTTTTCATCTCAAATCCCCATACATACAATTATGGAAAAAGGCAAGTTAAAGTCAAAACAACAGATAAATGACATGGAAATTCCATTTTTTTCCTCCTCACAAGATCACCAACACAATTTGAACAGGCTTGCATACAAGGCAGGCAGTCCCAGAAATCTATTTCATCTCTGTACAAAATAGTCTTAGAAAACAGGTATCCAGAACTCCCCACATACACAAAAAGCTGGGGCAGGGAATCAGCGGAAACTACACCACCTAAGGAATGGTATAACAGGTTCAAAAATTTGTCAAAGTCAGCTCACTCCGCCTAGGGCCAAAGAAACGAATATTAAAATATTCATGAGATGGTACTTAACNNCGCAAAACTCAAATACATATTTAAAACATGTTCTAATGCATGTTGGAGATGTGGGGGTCAAATAGGTACTATGAGACACATTTGGTGGGATTGTGACCCAATTAATGTATTCTGGAGGAAAATTTTTGTGGAAATCAACACAGTCCTACATACACAATTGACACCTAGCATAGAGTTGATTTTCCTATCTCAAACACCACTAATACCTTGTAAGATTAGAAGGCAGCTGTTCTTAATACTGATTAATGTAGCAAAGCAAATTATCCCTAGGCACTGGAAAACTTCTAACATTCCCAATATTGATGAGTGGAAGGAGAGGGTGGACTCTGATCTTACTCTTGAGAGATTTTACTTCCTTCGAGGAGGCAAGTTAGATACCTACGAAGATATATTTTTATGGGATTCATACAAATATAGCAATAAGGAGCGAACACCAGCCTATTTAGAGTCTTAAGAACACAGGTTTGTGCTAGGTCCCTCATATAATAGCATATCATGGAAGTGTAGAATGTTTCTGGGAAAAAGATGGTAAAAATGGATATAACAACCCTGGATTATACAAGGTCCTTGATTGACTATTGATTACTGTTTATAGTTTATTGCTCATTGTTTATTCATATTTATAAGATAATGTCTGGAGACTTATGGTGTTTTTGTTAGTTTGGACTTATTTTGTTATATGAATGCACCCTTGTCTTACAATGTATTACCCCAATAGATGAGTGGATGAGGCAAACATAGCCTTATTACTGGAACCTCCCATAGGTGGCCCATGACTAGGGAGTTAGGTTATAATTATAGCTTGAATATCCTGTATTCATTTAAGAAACATTTAACCTAATGTATTAGCAAATATGGGTTGATTTATACATCCAGGTCTACCTATGTAAGAACTACCTCTCTTGAAGCCTTATTGTATAAATGTGGGGTTAACAAGTGGAGACAAACGGAATGTATTGTATTTGAAACAGATTTTGTATTCTTTTACGTTTATGATTTTGTTTATGTTGCAAAAATTGAAAATAAAATATTTAAAAAAAATAAATAAATTCCAGCGGCAATATTATGTTACATAAAGCTAGCACTAATATAATGTTATATAATTCTGCACTATGTGCAGAATTATATAACATTATTTTCTAGGTTTACTGTCCCTTTAACAATAATATCCTAGGTTGGGATACATATTTAATTTGATAATGTGCCTCCACCCTATCATAAGTATCTTAGCGTATATAACCTGACATACTCCTCAGCGTTTTTTAAGTTGTATGTGTGTGATCTGAACAAATATTTTAAATACTTTATTAAAAGTTATATTTTAATTTTTCATATCTCTGCTGATATATATTAAACTATTGCTCTTTAATTTAACAGCCAAAGAGGAATGAGAGTGCTATACAAGTGTACAATTATAAGATCTGGAAATTTGGTGTGATGTGGAACACAACTGCAGATTACTAAAGTATTGATTTGTTTCACTAAATGTTAATGAACCCACTACTGGCAAGTGGAATCCTCCTTTTAGTGAAGGTTTATCAGTTGGTACAAGATATCTGTAAATTATGGTAGTACAGAATATCAGTATAGCAGTCTAATATATACTTGGCACATATTAGCAAGATTAGGCACAAACCAGTAATGAGAGGTAACTCTGTCTATTGGTAAATTGTAACATCAGTGTTATTCATGAAGTTCACAGCGGCATTAGCAATATCCCTTCTGGTGGGGAACAGTTACTTCAATTATTGCACAAAGTGAGTAGGTTTAGTAAATTGTACCTGAATCCAGTAGGTCAGACTGATCATACTGTCTTGCTCCGTTGTCTGTTCGGTGTTTGTGGCTGAGTTCCGTTGCGGAGGAAATCGGAAGTGACGTCACGGTATGCGAGCAGGTCCGTCTTGCTGTTTGCTGTAACGCTGCACTGAAATTAGGATAAGGCAGCAGTTTTAGATGACACGGTAGTGAGTTACCTTAGATGTTATACCCCACAGTTAGGAGAGAGTCATTAACCAGTCTGAGTCTGGTAGGTATAAATTCCCAGGGGAATCATAATGCAGAGGCGGTTGTTGTAATCCAAAGCTGGGAAGGAATGCAAGTAGAAAAGTAAATCTTTAAGCAGACGTTTTGTAGAAAGGCTTGTATCACACTGTCTCTAGGAAACTATCACAATACTAAGCACTGACACAAGTGAGATCAGCTGTAATAAAGGAGGAGCAACCAATCATGACCAGGAGGAGGTTTAACTGAATATTAAAGGAACAGTCACAGAACCCTGACATGACCCCCTCCTCAAGGGAGCTGATCCTCAGCGACAGGACGGGGACGGTCCGGGTGTCTGCGATGGTACAAAGATAGAAGACGGGGGGAGTTGAGGTTGGAGACAGGTTCCCAAGAGTCCTCATCTGCCGAATAATTTTTCCATCTCACCAGATACTGTAGAACCCCCTTATGATACCTGGAATCAAGAACTGATTCAACTTCATATTCATCATCTGCGAGAACGGGTACCGCAGGAGGCAGGAGAACTCGGTCATCCCTTGTCAGTTTATAGGGTTTCAACAAGGAAACATGTATAGTGGGGTGTATCTTCATGGAGTTAGGGAGTTGCAATCTTACGGCATTTTTGTTGATAATCCTCTGTATAGGAAATGGTCCGATGAAGAGACTGGCCATCTTCTTAGAGGGAATCTGGAGCTTTAGATTCTTAGTGGAAAGCCACACCAAGTCCCCTACGTCTCCTTAGATCATAGTAGTGTTTTTTAGATCTTTGAGCGTTCAGGATGTTCTCTTGAATGAATTTGAAATTTTCCTGTAGTGAGTTGTGGATATCATCAACTAGCGGTGAGTTAAGACTGCCAACTGCTGATAGGGTGACATCTGGGTGATATGCATAGTTTGCATAAAATGGTGTCATCTTAGTTGATGAGTTCATGGAATTGTTATAAGCATATTCAGCCATTGAGAGAAACTTTATCCAATCAGTCTGGTGGTAGGAACAATAACATCTTAAGTAATGCTCGAGCCATTGATTTAATCTCTCTGATTGCCCGTTAGTCTGGGGGTGAAATGCTGTGGTGAAACAGTGATCAATCTGGGTGGTCCTGCATAATTCGGTCCAGAATTTGGAGGTGAATTGTGTCCCCCTATCTGTTTTCAGGATATGGGGTATGCCATGTAACTTGATGATATTGTTTATAAATAAATGAGCTGTTTCAGATGATGTGGGGAGTTTGTGAAAGGAGATGAAGTGTGCCATCTTTGTGAAGAGATCAATGACAACAAGAATTGTAGTTTGCTTGTTAGAAGGTGGTAGGTCTACAGTGAAATCCATCGATACATGGTACCATGGTTTTTGAGGTATAGGAAGCGGCATTAGAAGTCCATACGGAGGTTTACATTCAGGCTTGGATGTGGCACATATTTTGCAGGTCTCAATGTATTCCTGTACTTCGGTTCTCATATTGGGCCACCAGAAAGTTCGTTTTATGTGTTTCATAGTTCATTGGATGCCTGGGTGTCCAGCTAGAGGAGAGTCGTGGGAGGTCTTTATAGTCTCTTTCCTCAGGTGTGGGGGTAGGTAGATTTTCTCCCCATAACAGTATATTCCAGAGGTTTTGAGAAGTTTGGGTTCTGGTGGAATTGGTACTTCTTTGCAGTAAGTTCTGAGTTCCTGGAGGATTGGGGTAGTAAGTCCAATGAAACATTCCGGTGACACAATAGAGTTCCTGAAAGGTTTGTTAACTGGTTTTTCTAAACAGCGGGATAACGCGTCAGCTTTACCATTTTTCTCTGCTGGCCTGTAAATGATATTAAAATTGAAGCGGTCAAAGTACAGGCTCCAACGGACCTGTCGAGGGGAGAGGGTCTTATTAGTTTGCAGATACTGCAATTTTTTATGATCAGTGAAGATATTGATTGGTAGTGTTGTTCCCTCAAGGAGATGTCTCCAGTGTTCAAGTGAGCGTTGGATTGCCAACAATTCCTTATCACCAATGGCATAATTCCTTTCTGCTGGAGACATAACCTTTGAATAATAAGATATGGGGTGCAAGGGTTCATTTAGAGATCTTTGTTGAGATAGTACAGCTCCGATAGCGAAATCTGAAGAGTCTACCTCCAAAGTATACTGATATTGTGGGTTAGGGAATTGCAGTATGGGAGCTGTTGTGAATTTGGTTTTTAAAAATTTAAATGTTGCATTAGCCTCTTTGTTCCATGAGAATGGTATTGTGGAACCGGTAAGTGTTGTGAGTGGTTTTACTATTGCAGAGAAGTTCTTAATGAATTTTTTATAATAGTTAGAAAACCCTAGGAATTGTTGTAATTCCTTTTTGGACTTAGGCTCTGGCCAATCGACCACGGCGGCAACTTTCTCTTTCTGCATTTGGATACCGGTGGGGGATATATCGTATCCAAGGAATGAGACCTGATCTGTGTGAAACATACACTAAGTCTGGAGAGCACCTGTCTAACGTGTTTTATGTGTTCTTCCTTTGTTCTTGAATAGATGAGTATGTCATCTAAATAGATGACAAGACACACGTCCAACAAATCACGGAAAACATCATTGATGAAATGTTGGAACGTGGCAGGGGCATTACACAGGCCGAATGGCATTACGAGATATTCAAACAGGCCATACCTGGACCTGAATGCCGTCAACCATTCATGGCCCTCCTTTATCCGTATAAGGTTGTAAGCCCCTCTGAGATCTAGTTTAGAGAAAATAGTTGCCTCTGACAGGCGTTCAATCATCTCAGGTATTAGAGGCAAAGGGTAGCGATTTTTGATTGTACATTTATTTAGTTCGCGGTAGTCAATTATTGGCCTAAGACTGGCGTCCTTATTGCGAACAAAGAATATTCCAGCACCAGCTGGGGACGTGGAGGCTCTGATGAAGCCCTTTCTTAAGTTTTCTTCTAAATATTGTTTCAGATGTTCTAATTCTGGGTGACTTAATGGGTATAGATGACCGAAAGGAATTCGGGCACCGGGTTGAAGCTCTATAGGGCAGTCGTAGACCCTATGAGGTGGTAGAGTCTCAGCCTCAGTCTTACTGAACACGTCTTCGAAATCAATATATTCTAAAGGCAATCCCTCAATAGGAGTAATTGAATGCAACAATAAATAAGCATGGAAACAGGTGTCTCTGCAATAATCTGAAGTGAATTTTATTTGAAAAGGGAACCAAACAATAGAGGGGTTATGAAGTTGAAGCCACTTCAACACTAAAACCAAAGTAAAGTGGG
This sequence comes from Bombina variegata variegata, assembly GCA_905336975.1. NCBI lineage: Eukaryota > Metazoa > Chordata > Amphibia > Anura > Bombinatoridae > Bombina > Bombina variegata. The sequence goes on from CAJPDP010291232.1 coordinate 10,928, forward strand.
GAGAGGGTAACACATCGAAAGACAACAATTCAGTGTGGCCTAAGATACTTAAACATATTGGTATAGTCTCTTGAGTTATAGGGCCAGATGCCATAGGAGACCCATCTATTACCTTGATGGGTATGGGAGTCTTCTTCAAGATGAGGGGAATCTTGTTCTTTATACATAAATGGAGGTCAAGGTAGTTCCCGGAAGCTCCGGTATCAATTATAGCCTCCTCAATCCTCAATAGGCTTTGATCCAGCTGTAGAGAAAGAGACAATGTACAATAAGTGGGTTTAGGTTGTGGCTGTACAGAAGTGAATATATGTTTAGACTTACATTTCTTACTCTTTATCAAGATCATGCAGTCCTGTACGTTATGGGAAGGACTCGCGCAATACATGGAAAGGTTTTTCCCCTTCCTGCGGAGTTTCTCTTCAGGGCTAAGGGGTCCTCTCAAGAAGCCTATTTCCATTGCTTCGACCTGTGTCTTGGAGGGAGAGTATGAGGAGCTGGTAGCAGTTGTAGCAGTGATTTTTTATTTTAGATCCGTTGAGTATCTTTCCGCCTTTCTCTCCCAAAAACGGCGATCAATCTGGGTTGCCATTCTCATGAATTCATCAAGGGTCTTTGGCAACTCAATCCGGGCAAATTCGTCTTTGAGTGTCTCAGAGAGGCCTAAACGGAATTGATTGCGGAGGGCAATCGGATTCCAGAGGGGGTCTGTTGCAAATTGTTTAAAGTCCGTGATATACTCCTCCACAGGTCTCTTCCCTTGTTTCAGACTTCTCATGGAGGTTTCTGCTGTAAGCTGAATATTGGTGTCTTGGAATAATTCATCCATGCTTAAAAAGAATGCATCCAGTGATCCCAATATGGGATCCTCAGATTCAAAAAAACCTGTCAGCCCAATTTCGGGGTTCCCCTCTGAGAAAGGAAATAGTTGTTAGGACTTTTACTCTCTCAGTGGGGTAAGTTCTGGGTTTCATAGTAAAAAGCAAATGACAAGCATTTTTGAACTGCCTGTATTTTTTCCGGTCTCCTGAGAAAAGGTCAGGTAGTGAAATTTGAGGTTCTATATTCATATCTATTTGGGTAGTTTTAACTGCAATATAATCCTTTATTACACTTCTTAGTGCGACATTTTCAACTTGCAAGTCATGGAGACCTTGAGCTAGCTGGTCAACCTTTTGTGATAGGTTGTACACTATCTGAGGGAGATCTGCTGGTTCCATATGCTTTTTGGCTTAGTAATTATATAAGATCTGGAAATTTGGTGTGAT
>CAJPDP010291530.1:0-13304 GCA_905336975.1 Bombina variegata variegata
CTCCTATACACATTTCTTTTGAAAGGAAGACCATATAAAGTTCTTTGAAACACTCTATACAATAATCAGGTTCACCATTCTCCAATGTGTGTAGCAAATTTGCCAATGGTGTATAAACCTTATTTGGTTATTCATGTATAATAATTATCTTATATACCGATAATATATACTTAATATTTTATTAATTTTTCACCAAATAGGTGAGGTTTCTTCGGTAGCCAGATCCGGCCTGATGTGTTATCTAGTTAGATTTCTAACTAACCTTAGTAGTAATGAGAATATAATTCTTTTTTTTTATAAAGCTTTAGTGTTGCCGATACTTTCTATCTCTTAATGTACGGCACTTCCTGTATAATGTATGTTTACATCGTCACATCTTCCTCTTCTTGATTGGGTGACACACCTCCTATCCTCTACCAATGGCGTTCTAATATACCAAAGTAATGCTAAGGGCTATACACGCCAACATTGACCGATCAGACCCTCCCCTGAAAAGAACATCACACATGCTGACAGTCCCCGTGAACATCACCACGCCCAATCATCACCTACGGCCGTCAAGCCCAGACTCCTGCTCCACAAACAACAATCACACCTACTGAATTACATCCATGCTAATAAAAATCGTATCAAAACTAGCCCATTCATTGCCTCCAAATTTGTGACAATCGCATCACCACCAATGATCCACACATGCAGCTCATAAGCCCGGCCTTCATTCACTCATACAGAGAACACAGGTAATAGAAGAACAGAGAACACAGGTAATAGAAGAACAGAGAACACAGGTAATAGTCAGAAGACAAGAGTACATAGGTAATAGTCAGAAGAGCAGAGAACACAAGTAATAGTCAGAAGAACAGGGAACACAGGTAATAGTTAGAAGAACAGAGAACATAGGTAATAGTCAGAAGAACAGAGAACACAGGTAATAGTCAGAAGAACAGGGAACACAGGTAATAGTCAGAAGTACAGAGAACACAGGTAATAGTCAGAAGTACAGAGAACACAGGTAATAGTCAGAAGTACAGAGAACACAGGTACTAGACATAAAATACAACAACCAAGCCCTTTTTTTAGATATCATGAAGCTTAGCACATTGTCAGACTGTGAAGCATAGACAGCAGTGTACACAGCCCAAGAAATATCAGTCCTGTGCCAGACAGTTCGTGGCCCTGTGACAAATCCCAGTGAGTATGACATTACTTAGTACCATCTTCTCTGCTCATCTCCTTCTATTTGTTACGATTCCAAGGTCTTCTGTTTGGAGCAATAATCTCATGGATTGTATCAAATGAAATAGAAGAAACCTGTTAGTCAGTTATCAATGCTAAAATAATAGCTGCCTTATCTTATTTTAACTTTGGTTGTGCACATCTCTTGCATAAAGATCTATGAAAAATGTTTTGAAAATACACTCAAAATGCCTGTAGCACCCCAAAAGGACAGGGAAAATAAAAATAATATCAGTTATTTTTTTCTTTGTTGTATCTTTAAAGAGTGTATTTTAAAAAGCATTAGAAAGTTATTAATTAAAAAAATACTTCTATATCTATTATCAGATTTATTTTCATTCTCTTGGTATTCTGTATTGACAAAGCAGCAAAACACTACTGAGAGCTAGCTGAAAACATCTGGAGAGCCAATGACAAGAGGCATATGTGTAGCCACCTATTAACAGCTAGATCTCAACATTGCACTGCTGCTCCTGAGCCTACCTAGTTTTGCTTTTCACCAAAGGATACAAAGAGAATGAAGCAAATTAGATAATGGAAGCAAATTTGAAGTTGAAGGGATTTGTAATTGCAAGCTTTATTTGAATCATTAAATATTAACTTTGACATTACTGCCCCTTTAATAGAAAGTAATATAACCAGTCAATGGCTTTACATTTAAATTAAGATAATGAAATAATTAATGTAAAAGCAATTTATGTATACAGTTTAGATAATTAACCCCTTAATGCCATGGACGGACATACCCTGTATGTCATATGCCACTAAGGGATTTTTAGCTGTAATAGTGCAGGACAAAAGCAGTGACATGTGGTATCATTACTGTATATATGTGTCACTCCAGGGGAGCATTAAAAAAAGCCATGATATTTAACCCCTTAGAGTGAAAATGGCAGCCAACATACAGGGTACATTAGCTATCATTAAGGGGTTAATAAAGTTTTAATTTTCAAAATTGCTACCTGCAATGTGATTATAATACATATAGTAGCAACTTAACAATATTTATGATCCTGAATTATTTTAAGCACAGCTAAAATAGCATACTTTGATTTGTTTTACCCTTGTAAACCCTTTCTTTGATTTACTGGATAGCACTATAATCACCTTGACGTGGTTCACATGAAGGTCATACATCAGCAAGTAATGACATTGACTGCAGGCTTAAGATTTCAGCCAGTGATTAACAGATCAGCTTTCCATTTTGCACATTAAAGACCAACACTGAAAGATGCCTTTGTAGTGTATAATAATCTACTTGCTAGTTACAGTACATGTTTGAACACAGTGACACTTGATGGCTTAAAAATGTTAAATTGTAGTTGAACCTTAACGTACAAACATATTGAAATGTCACAAATAACGATTTGTGTCCGCAAACCATTATGAGTTTGCAATTTTCTTAAGAAATTCTAGTGAACTACAATGAGAAACATTTATTTTAAAAAATACATTATGATTTTTTTTTTTTTTCTTAAACCTGTTATTTCTGATTCACTTACTGAGATCTGAGACTTTCAGAGCATTTTTTTGCTACATCTGGGCTTATTATCTTTAATGAGGCAAAGGAAACCACTCCAAACTGAATTATAGTTAATAAGACATAAAAACACGCAGGACTCTTGTCCCCATAGACACTTTTATAAGCCATATTTGTAAATTTGAAGTGTGTGTTCACATTTAACCAATTTTAATCCTTAGGTTTATAGGTGATTTTTTCTAATCTTGTCCAATAGAGACAACCTTTAACAAAGTATTTTTTTTCTATACATCTTGTAAGCCCTTTCAAAGAAGTAAAAAAAATTAAAAATAAATTACTTTAACTTTTCATTGGGGTATTTGTATTCAGTAGAATATACTGAAGGTGTATAGTGATATTTTAAAGGGACATAAACCCCCAATTTTTCTTTCATGATTCATTTTTGCTCCATTCTCCTAGTATCCTTTGTTGAATGTGCAGCAATGCATTACTGGGAGCCATCGGAACACATCAGTAAGTCAATAACAAAAGGGATATATGTTCAGCCACCAATCAGCAGCTAGCTCCCAGCTACATATCCTGGTAGGTATGGTTTTCAACAAAAAATACCTGAGAGCTAAGCAAATTAGATAATAGATGTAAAATAAAAAAAATATTAAAATTGGAAATCTCTATCTGAATCAAAGAAAAATTTGAAATTTCATGTACCTTTAATGTAACAAAAAATATTCTATTAAGTATATCAAAAAAACGCTATTTACACAGTTACATAAGTACACATGTCTTTAGCAGTCTATGGCAGCAGTATTTGTAACTATGTATAGCGCTGCTATAAATATTGTCATAAACACTACTTCACTATGGCTAGAGACACGAGCAGGCTCCTGAGTTCACCTAGGTTTATTCTTTAACAAACAGAACTAGGTCAAATTGATAATAGAAGTAAATTATGCTGCATCCAAATCACTTTAGTTTAATTTTTTGTTTTGCTGCCCTTTTAAANNAACATTAAAACATGCATTTCAGCTTTGAACAGAAGTATTTTGCAATATACATGTTTCAGTGGCATAGACGTGTATGCTGCAATGCCCCATGCGCCCTCTTTCAAACGGTACCAGCTTTTAGAGCAAGTGGTGGCATATATATAATGTCAGTAATAACTCCTAGAGCTGGCAAGTTGTTTAAATGCTAGTGCATGCACAGAATATGTGTATATGCCTCTGAATAAGTATTAGCTTATAAGCATTTTTGCTAGCAGAAATCTAATGCAAAATCTCCTATCTCAAACTGGGAACAGACCAATATGCATTTTACTTTAAATCAATATGTTCCTTGGAAGCTGTTTATTTTAGGGTCTGTTTGCTCACTGGCAGAAGAGCACAACTCCTTCTGTTGTATTGGTAGATAGTGACACACCTCCCAAGCATAAACATAAAAGCATTCTGCTTCTGGGTTATATAACGTTTCTATAGCCAGTTCTGCTGCGCTGAAATTGTCCTTATAGATGGTGAGTTCAACAGGCAAAAGCAGTTATTTCAAATAATAAAGGTCATTTAGAATACATTACAGAGGAGAACATTTTACACAACAATGTCCCTTTAAAAGTTATTCAAATAACCCCCCCCACACACACACAAAAAAACCCTTATGAAGTAAACAGACAGTGTTGTTGTGAATAATACATTTCAAACAGTATTGAAGGAAAATTACAAAATTTCATTAGCTGCCCCAAATTTGGAGTGAGAAGGGAAAAGTTTGGTATTTCCTGGTCAAATCAAGGAAAGATGTCTGTGCAGTAGCAAGTAAGTTATATAAACTTCAGAACACAATAGGATAGTGAGTAGTAAACACCTATTGTAGCTGTGCCCAGTATGTCACTTTATGTTTAGATTAATAAGCTCACAGGTTCACATGGCTCTTTTTCAAGTTGGTCAATTTGACTTTCTTATAATGCCAACCACGTTTTCTAGACAAGTAAAAAGGTCAGCTAGAGGTATGCTGTTAATAATAATAATATTATTAATTATTGAGATCATCATGCAATTGTAGAGTCCCCAGTAGTTGTACATAGTGGTATTTTTATTTTTTTAAGGAGCAGTTGGTAAAAAATAATACAAATAAACAAAACAAATCAATACAGAGAAGGAGCTTACAGTTTACAGGAATGGACCATATGGTTTTCAGGTCAGGAGTTGTTCTTACAACTTTATGTTCTCAAGGCATCTTCAATGTCTAGTTTAAGATCCATTAACAATGATATATTTGTAAAATGTTAATATTTTTTAGGGCATTATTTAATAATAGTCTCACTTTGGCACTCAGTTGTTAAACATAATGCAGAGTTCTGCCCTGTGTATAGTATGTGACTGCACATGACTTGATTGATAAATATCATGAAATGTTATGTTAGCAAACCAAATTATTAACAAAATAATTATATTCTAAAAAATGAAATAAATAAATATAAAATCCCTTTTCTGTTTTATAAATTACACTCGTATCTATCTTGAATTTTAGCCAAATTTACCAAACACATAATAAATTGATAGAAGATATTAAAACGGATATATTCTGACCATGTATAAAAAATGAAATAGTGACTAATAAAACATACCGTCACTGTTATTTTATAGAAATATCATTTAGTGCTCTAAATGTTTACTTGTCTGAGAAACTTCTGGAAGTATATGCTATTTCCTGTGAGATGCCATCACTTCCTGGAAATACAGAAACAAACTAGCAGTCAGCAGTTCTATTTATATTTAATATGTATGTGGAAGGCTAAATAGATATCTATATTAATTTGGTATCTAAAGAGACATTCTAATGCAATAATAAAACGCTTCAATTGATTGTGAAAATATAAGCACATAGGTAAAACATAGAAATAAAGTTAGTTAATTTAAAGTTTATTGTCCTTTTAAAGAAAAAAATAAGAATATAAACAATTTAAACATCTCATTCCAGACTATATTTTTGTTGTGCGTAATATTATTTTTTTTCTTTAGAAATTTCTTTGACTTCCAGGTGGCCAGACACATCGATATGTAGAGACATAGATACTTAGATTTATTTTGTCCCTTTTTTCCTGTAATCTGTAATTATTATTTTTTTAATTCCACTGTTTATTTAAAGTAATGGGCACAGCCATGTTTGAACTTAAAGGGACAGTCTTTTGAAATATTTTACTTCTTAAAAGGCTTATAACTTATAAGATTGCCTGCTTCTAATCCCCTGCAGGCCACCCCTTATCTCAGTGCTTTGTTTGGCTTTTTACTATCTTGCACTGTGGCCAGGCAGTGCTAGTTCATGTGTGCCATATAGATGACATTGTGATCACTCCTGTGTAGAATAATAATGGGTTCACAAGAATCTGCACTGATTGGCTAAAAAGCAATATTGTAAAAAGCTAAAAAAAAGCACTGAGACAAGGGACAGTCTGTAGGGGCTTAGAAACAGGTAATAGAGGTAAAAAGTATAAGTGAGTTCCTGGGGACTTTCTGAGGTGAATTACAGGAGTAGGGGGTCCCTGTGGAATTAAATGGTTTTCCCAAGTGTGCTGCACAATTAAGAAGCACTAAATATTCGGCTGCCACCCTCAGTGCCACTGTGTCCCTGCAGCTTATTCTGCAACCTATGACACTGTCTGCCCCTGTTTACAGACAAAGAGACCAGAGCCAGGTGCGTACTCTGTGGAGAGGGAAGAATCTAGGACATTGAGAGGATAACCCAGGAAATGAGACATAACTGCCTAGTCCGCTGCTGCCTAAGAGAAGGGTGACAACCATAGGTTTCACAAATACATCTACATATTATTCTAAGGATAATCTTTGATTTGAATATGTCAGTATGCCAAGCATGTATTTACAGTTTAATATCCCTTGAAAGTTCCAACTGTTCAACAGAAAATTATTTCATTGGGTGGTAGAGATTTTGTTTTCTCTAACAAACATGAACTTTGCCATTACACGTGCAAAGCAACTTGACCTCTCTACTTCCTAGACCTGCCCTCCTATCGGTTTCTGCTAGAGGTCAGATAGGAATTAAATCAAGATGTTTTTATGATGCGTGTACAAGTAAGCAGGAGAAGGGTGCTCTTGTGCATACAGGATCCATATATTTCCTTTGTTTTGTTTTTCTTTGCTGAATTAGACTATTTCTTCCAGGTTTTTCGCACTAAGGTCATTGTGTCAAAAGTGTAAAGATCTATCCTGACCAAAATGTGCTGTTCCTGTTTATAGCAAAAACAGGCCTATAGATCCTGTTTACTCCTACAATTGACATAAAATGTTTCATTTTTATTTATTTTGTATTATTTTTTTAAATAAAAATTAGGGATTCTAATGGAGAAGTCAACATCTTCATTTGAGAAAAAAATAGCAAAAAAAAAAAAAAAGGTTTATAAGATTCCATGTGTAGCTTTCAGGAGCATTTTATATATGAAGAAAGATAGGATTCTGAAACATATTATACCAGGATTTATTTTGCTTTTAGCTGCAGTGTTTGTATTTCATTATCGTGGTCAAAGCCAATTGTAAATATTACAAACCCAAGTGTCAAAAATTGTAAGAAATATTGTTACAATTGGTTAAATGCCAATGGTAAAGCCATGGATATATTTTCATTCTATGTTACGTGTTTATTTAATCAGGAAATAATGACATTGATATTTTATATAGTTTTTTTTATACTTTGTTGCATCTGAAATTAAATTTTTTAAATATTTTTGATTTTTTCTTTTTTCTTTTTATAAATGCATGTTCTTGTCCTGAATAAACTATTTTCTTGTGCGTGATACATAGATGGATTTCTCTCTACTAGAAAAATTGTTGGTTTTCATTATCAGCTAATTAGTACAAATGTGATACTGCAGTATTAGCTGAAATTAAAATTTAAACTTAAAGGGACAGTCTAGTCCAAAATAAACTTTTATGATTCAGATAATGTAATGTTAAACAATTTTCCAATTTACTTTTATCACCAAATTTGCTTTGTTCTCTTGGTATTCTTAGTTTAAAGCTAAACCTAGGAGGTTCATATGTTAATTTCAAAGCCCTTGAAGACTGCCTCTTCTCTCAGGGCATTTTGACAGCTTTTCACCACTAGAGGGTGTTAGTTCATGTGTGTCATATAGATAAAACTGTGCTCACGCACGCAGAGTTCCAATGAGCCAGCACTGATTGGCTAAAATGGATGTCCATCAAAAGAACTGAAATAAGGGGGCAGTTTGCAGAGGCTTAGACAAGATAATCACAGAGGTAAAAAGTGTATTTATATAACTGTGTTGGTTATGCAAAACTAGGGAATGGGTAATAAAGGGATTATCTATCTTTTTAAACAATAAGCATTCTGGTGTAGACTGTCCCTTGATCATAACCCTATCCCTTGCCCCTACCATACCCCTACCTTTAACCCTTTTGCCTATCTTAATACTGAGATCACAACCTATAAAATTGTTGTATCATAATATCATGGCAGTGAAATTTCAGCACACATTTTACATTCTACATTAAAGGGATCTAAAAGTGCAAAAATAAAATGCTCTAATGTGTTAGAGTATTTTATTATTGCCCTATTGCTTGCATATAATTATATGTTTAACCCCTGCCAAGGGATTAAACACAAAGTTAAAATAAGATCCACAGTAGTAATGCACTACTGGGAACTAGCTGAAAACACTTGGTGAGCCAATGACAAGAAACAAGTGTGTGCAGTCACAAATCCCCAGCTAGCTCCCAGTAGTGAAGGATATGTACAAATTCTCTTTTAATAATGGTTACCAGGAGAAAGTCAATTTGAATATAGAAGTGAAATTAAAAGTGTCCTAAAACTACATGCTTTATCTGAAAGCTTTATTTTGACTTTGCAATCCCTATAAACAGAACCTGTTTTCAGTGACTCTATGCACATGCAGTGTTGTAAAGCATTTCAAGACTTAATATATATTTAAAAAAAATGACAATAGAAATAAATATAAAATATTTTTAAAAATGTACACTTTCTATGAGTCATGGAAGTTTAAAGTGTAAATGTGGTTGGTGTGTTTCCAATTACTTGTTCTTGCAGCTGTAGAGTATTCAGTGTATGGGACATTTCTCCTTTAGGTTAATTGTTGTTTTTTTAAAGTTGTTTGCAGTGACACCTCAATCCATAGTTCTCAAGAATATGCCCATTTAAATGGTATGAGCCTCGAGGAATAGAAGACTTACTTATCATATATTTCTCTAAATACACAAAGCCCTCTTTCTTCATAAATATATGCAAAGCCCAATATTTGGTACTAAAATTACCAGTGCATGTATTTTTAATACATTTCATGTTATGTGGCCAGTATTACAAGTCATTAGGAAAACATTAGTGGGGCAATGTAGTCAGGCAAGTACCTTATAAAAGTTAATTATATTCCAAGCTCTTGGAACAATCTCCCACAGGGAGGATGATTTCTTCTGCTGTCTCTTGTTCTCCAGTAAGAATACTGCAGTATTCATATTTTCAATAAAGTTGGAGGTTTCAATCAACAGGCAACAGATATTTTAGAAGACAAAATAAAGGTAAATGAGGTATCTATATACAATTAATTATACTCCAGCAAGTAAAATGGATTATTGGGACCTAATTAAAGAAAGGATAGAATACAGTGTCCCTTTAATTTTGACTTCCACATCTCTTTCTTAATAATAATAAGAAATATAATTCCAAAGGCTAGCAACATTTTTTATTTTAAATATACATAGGCAAATTAAATTGTAAATTATTTTCAGTTTACCATAGATATCAGAATAAATAATAGAAATAGTGGTCAATATAATATAGAAATAAAGATTCTGTATTATATTTGTAATATCCAAAGCCATATAGCTTTCTACTGTATTTGGTCAACAAAATATATATACTAACAAGTTCTCTTCCATATTGTGCCATTAGCTACATATTCAAAGAATTAATAACCCTCAGATGACCCTCTAGTAAAACATGATCCCTTAAGCTTTAGGAGTTTTTTCCTTTTATTTAGCAGAAATGCACATGCACGAACACGTCGCAAATGAGCTTATAATGAAGTTAGTGCTTTGAAACTCATGTGACTAAACTGTTACAAATTTGTGCTTACAGAACCTCTGATATTATAGAACGAAATATAATCTTATTGCACTCAAAAATTCCTTCTCCAACTGTATTTTGTTTCAGAGTATTTGCAGTCCCTCAAATTAAAAGCACAAATGTAACTTACTTAGCAATAGCATTCCTCTTAAAAATAAATATATATTTTGACTGATATATTCATATAAAATGAACACTTGTTTAATTTCTAAATATATCAATGTGACTTTTTATAAATAGTGTGAGGGACACATGCATATTTTGAATTTATGGGGATAAATTTGGCATTGAGGGCATAAATATATAAAACTATTTATTTATGCCCCATTTTCACTGAATAGTATATACCTTATATATGTATTGCATGGACACATAGACTAGCAGAGGTTCTGCAGTCACCTAACCTCTGTGACACAAGATCACATTAATTCCTGTCTGGAAAATTTGGACATTTTCCATCTACAGGCAAACCTTGCATGCCGTAGAAATTGTTGGATATAACAACACATTAATATCTTTTAGATGATATGTTAAATCAAAGTTTTCCAGAGATTAACAATTACATGGTACATTTAAAATGAGAAGGGGTCATAAATTTGGAGTCTTGAGTAAATTTGATTTTAGCCCTCTCCTACAAAGATCATGGTCTCTCTGGAAATAGGAATTTGTACTCAAAGGCAGACAATGTAGAAAAAGCTGCTAAAAGATTAACAGATATCTAACGCTATATAGCATGCTGAAATGAACCATTTTTGGTATGCAACAGCTTCATGGTTGAATTACAGAAGAACAGAATTTATTTGCTCAATTTAATATATACATTTGAATTACTTTAAAATGTATTTTAACATACGAGCAGTCTATAATGTTATTGTCTTGTTATAGTGTATTATCTTCCGGCTGTCTAATTAAAATAGATGAATTAAACATATTATTTTATTTTCTGTAAATTTGCGTTTATTTTTGTTATTCAAGGAAAAGGACCAAACTAAGAAAATAGTTTATGTTTATCATTACAGTAAAATAATTTTAATATTCAAAGTTGTTATATACAGCTATATATGAAAACTTTATTTAAAAAGTGACACAAATTTGGAATACATAACACAAAAATATCATTTTATTTTTATCTGAGAAAATTAACATAATTTTTTTTAAATGTATTCAGAAGACTCTATAAGTAGCTAATATAAAGTGTATGATATAGATTTGTTCAATATGTAGTTAGTTTAATGGTAATAAATATTCAAAACCTTTTAAAAACATAATCGTAAGTAGAAAAATACAATTTAAATATACATTACATTACAGCATTACAAAATAAAAGCATCAATAATTATTTAAAATAAAACAAAAACTCTGCTTGGTTCTGTGTTTAATATTCCTTTATTAAAACCATTGATACTGTTATTTATTTTATGGAAAAAATATCATGTGCAGTACAGTACTGTAAACAAGACATACATCGTTTGCAGTCAGTGGGATACATGTAATATGCAAATTAAAAATGTGTGAGCATAATATTGTCTACAAATAAAATGGTAATTTATACTTAATTGCTTTCTAAAGTTAAATTTTGTATGTGCACTGTTCACCAGGGAAAAGTCAATAAAATAGGCTTGTAGTAAACATTGCAAAGAAAATAAATGTTCTTGCATGTAATTAAATACAAAATCTAATAAAAAATGCATTTGTGCATATTTTTTTTTTTTAAAAAAAAACAGAAATAATTTGAACATTAGTTTTGTTTATTGGAGTTAAAGGGAACTTCTAAAACAAATATTTGGTATTCATATATATGGCAGTTTTATTCATTTTTTTTAATTGTATTTGATACTGAAAATCTATACTTTTTGCTTACATTTTATTATGTATCCAGCTATATAACAAAATATAGAGAAAAAAAACAGGACAATAACATCCTAAAACAAATGTGTTAAAATAACATAATCCCTATTATTTTAGCCTTTATAGAATCAGTATTAACAACAGCATACATAATTGTTATAGTAGTTATTGCAAATAATTAACACTAAAAACGGGGTTGTTGAAGAGAAATTTAAATAATACTCTTGTAATTTAATTTTTAGACATGTGCACAGACAAACGTTTTAGATAAATTATTAGTCGTGAAAATAATTTTGTTTCATTTAATCCAAAATCAGTTGAGCTAAACTTTGATAGCATTGTTTGTTTGCTAACAAAAATGTGCTAGCCTCTTATTTTCTATGGGGAACTTATTCAGGGTAACAGGGGAGTAGCTGAACAGCAGTTAAAGTTATAAAGTCATTGCTAGTTCTTGCGCTACAAGTCAGCAGCAGCACAAAAAAAAGATTGTTTACTTCTAAAATTTATTTTTTATATTGCCAGAATAATTGGTACAAAAGTGAAGCTTACATACTTGTTGGATGAATTCTACAACCGACAATAACATTGGTAAATACAGTTATTGAAAACAGTAAATTTTAACTTCTGGGACATTTCCTGCCTGAATATTGTAAATCTGGTCTTTTTAACTATTTTCATCTTGCAGAAAAGCATCTTCCTCTTTTAAATTTAATGGCACAAATTGGGGAACCATTTTTTTTTTTTTGCTGCACCATCATTTGTTACATAATTTATTCATTAAAGAGGATATTTTGTTTTTAATTTTGAAAGAAATGCAAAGAATTTGTCCAAATCTGAATTCAAATAGTAATCTGTAAACCCTTTGGAAGGTTAAAGATAAATTGCAATTGCATCCGGTTTCTTTATTGTTTATTGTTATGAAATGATAATACAATTATTGCTCGTTACTGGCAAATAACTAGCTTGAGAGAAGTCATCAAGGAGAGTGAGAGGCAGAAACCATAGAGGATTTTAGTTCAGATGAAAGAATGGTCAATAAGAGGTGTTATAAAAACAGAATGAGATATGAAGATGGCTCCTTCTTATAGAAGGCATTATATGTAATGTTTAGAATTTCACATTTTATCGGAAAATCTATTCTTAGGGGACTGACCAACCAAAGCAGTGAATAATAAAAAGATGACAGAGGTGGGTGCATCTGACAATAGATTGCGGGGGAATTTATTTATTTAGGGCCTGTTTACAAGTGGAGCGCTAAATGTGCGCTCCACTGAGTAATACCAGCACACGCTAATGTAAACTGGTATTACAAGTTGACAGCAATAGCACTTCCATAGGCTTCAATGGGAGCCTCGTTCTGATGCCGTCATGCAAGGCACAGAAGCAAAGCGCAGTAAAGGGGGTAATTTGTGCAGCGATGTCAGCTAATTGTAAATATATGTATATTCTTATTTACATATATATTTATGTATTATTATGTGTATTTACACATATTAACACATTAATATATGTATGTAAGCATATACTTATATATTTAAAAAATGCTGCAATAGTTGTGCGACTTCCTAGCAATTCAAACGACAGGTCGCGTTTGCATTGCGCTTAACTTGTAATACCACTGGGCTGTGCATTGCCTGGGCAG
>CAJPDP010291540.1:0-11544 GCA_905336975.1 Bombina variegata variegata
AGTCCAATAACAAACATATCATGTAAAGCAGTGTTTAAATAATCCCCAAATCTGCAGGTACTTGCTAGCTTTTCTTAAACTGATCACATATGTTTTAATGTTCTCATTCTGCAGTTGCTTGCATGCATACAATTTAAGAGTTCTGCTATCTCTAGAGGCTTAGATAAGTAGTGGTCAAATAACAGACAGATAAGGTCAAACAGGGGTTGAGCTTTAGGTTTATACATTAAGAGAATGTCCCTTAATGTACTGTAAGCTGCTGGGCCTATAGTTGTCAGAAACACTGCCACTTGCTTATCTGCTCCTTTGCTATTTGCTGTACAATATAGCTCAAATTGTTCAATCCATGTGTCCCATTTGTCTGTGTCTGGTGCAAACACAGGTAAGGTGCCAATGAGAGCCATTATAGAGACAGACCATAGATGCTTGTCGCTATTTGTTTTATTCCCTGTGTAGTCACAATAATAACATTTAGTTCTGTGCTGTTACTTTCTGTAAGTTGCTGTCTTGCACATATCACTTGGACTCTGCAGCATGCACATTAGTAAAACTTTTATTCCGCTACAACATATGGCTCCTTCATAAACAGGTCCCTCAGTAAAACTAAACATGGCTTCTAATAGTGTCACAGAGGCACAGACACGCCCAGAGGGTTTGGTCAGCTGATTTTAAAGCTGCAGCATTTCTAACATATAATGCTGAGACAGTGCAATAATACAGTAAAAGCTGCAGTGATCTCAACAGTATATACTGTGTTTCAGTATGTGAGTGTGGGGGTACATGTGTGTGTGTGGTATGTGTTGTGTTTTTGTGTTTTGTGTGTGAGAGCTTGTGTGTGTGTGAGGGTGGTTGTGTGTATGTGAGTATGTGTATGTGGGGCGCATGTGTTTGTGAGTGTGGGTATTTGTGTTTGTGAATGTGGAGTGTATGTTGTGTTTGTATATGGTATGTGAGTCTGTGTGCGAATGAGTGTGGGTGTGTGCGTGTATATAAATGTGGGTTTGTGTGTAGGTGAACATGTGATGTATATGCTTGTGTGTGTGTTCATGTATGTAAGTGATCATGTATGTTAGTGTGGTGTGTGTGTATTTTCTTTGTGTGTAGTGTGGGTATGTGTGTGTTCATGTATGTAAGTGATCATGCATGTTACTGTGGTGTGTGTATTGTGTGTATGTGTTTATTGTGCATGTGTGTGGTGTGTGTATGTGTGAATGAGTGTGGATATGTGTGTGTATGAATGTAGGCACCTGTGAATATGATTGTGATGTGTGTGTGTGTTCATGTACGTGTGTATCTCAGTGTGTTGTGTGTGTATTGTATTTATGTGTGGTGTGTGGTGGGGTTGTGTGTGCATGACTATGGGTTGCTGTGTATGTGAGTGTGGGTTTGTATATGAGAGTGTTTTTGTGGTGTATGTGCCTGAGTGTGGGTGTTTGTGTGTTCATGTATTTGACTATGGTTTGCGTTTTGTGTTTGTGTGTGGTGTGTAGTGTGGGTGTGTGAGCATGAGTGAGTGTGTTTGAGAGTGTGGGTGTTTGTGTTTGGGTTGGTGTGTATGTGAGTGTGTCTGTATATGTGTGTGAGTATTGTGTGTGCAATGTGTTTGTGTTTGGTGTCTAATGTAGGTGTGTGAGTATGGGTTGGTGTATATATGAGTGTGGGTATGTATCTGAGCATTTAGATAATAGAAGTACTGTGAAAAGTTGTTTAAAATTGGATTCTCTATCTGAATCATGAAATACATTTTTGGGGTTTTGTGTCCCTTTAATTTATTCCTCTCTTTAAATTAAAGGTCTATGTAACTATTTCTCGATGTATTTAGACTTGGGTTAAATAAAGGGAATCCATTAATGTACAAAAATTGCATTGTCTGAAAAATCAAAAGAAATATTAGAAAAAGTACTGGGGAATGGATCATCTGAGCCGCAGGGTGTATTTTCCCCAATGTCTTCTGGGAAGGAAGCTTTGGTTTACCTACGGAGAGTAAAGGTTTGAATAATTTAACTAAGTTTTTATATTTATTTATAGCATCAGAATTAGTGAGCGAAATTACATATAATTACATATAATTGGCGTCGCCAATTTTTAGTCGGATCTAACGATCACATATACAGCGCCGCATACAGTTATACCTTTATATTTTACCTGTCGTCCTCAGATTTTACTCCCAAAAAATAACATAGAACCGGCATCGCGAGTCAGTATCACATATTCAGCATAAGGACTTACGCGCCAAGGATGGAGACATTTTACTCCAAATCCACCTCGACAAACATAGGCAGGTACAGCAAGCCTTGCACTGAGTATATAATTACCGTAACTCCCTGGAAGCCTTATCAAACACCTAATGCATGCGCAATATCCACCCCTAATCCGCCATCCCCCCACCGCAATAACTAATAAAATGTATTAACCTCTAAACCGCCAACCCCCCACAATGCAATCTACTTATTAAAACTATTAACCCCTAAACCGCCAACCCCCCACATCGCAAACTACCTAATAAACATATTAACCCCTAAACCGCTAACCCCCACAATGCAAAGTATTAATCTAATAACTAAGTCCCCTAACCTAACATCCCCTAAATTAACCCCAATTAAATTAAATTGCAAAAAAACTAAATTACTTAAACAAAAACCTAACATTACATAAAATAAAAAATTCGAGCATTACATTAAAAAAAACTATTACATTAAAATAAAAAAGCTAACATTTCAGAAAAAAAACCCTACATTATCCAAAATAATAAAAGATATTCCTAATCTAATACCCCCTTAAAAACTAAAAGCCACCCCAAAATAAAAAAACCCTAATTTAAGAATAAACTAGCAATAACCCTTAAAAGGGCCTTTTGTAGGGCATTGCCATAAGTTTAACAGCTCTTTTACCAAAATGAATACAAAGTCCCCCCTAAAATTACAACCCTCCAACCACCCCAAATAAAAAACCTAACAAAAAAAAACTAATCTACCCATTGCCCCTAAACGGGCATTTGTATGGGCATTGCCCTTAAAAGGGCCATCAGCTCTTTTACTGCACTTAAAAATATAAAAAAAGCCCTAATCTTGAAAAAAAAACACTGCAAAAAATAAAAAAAGACTAACACTAACCCCAAAATAGGTACTCACCATTACTGAAGTTCGTTGATGCATCTTCTTCCAGACATCTGCAATCTTCATCACGGTGGCGTGGAGCGAAGGATTCCATTGTGGAGGTCCTCTTCATGCGATCGTCCGTTTTAAGGGCTATTGGTAGTTTTAAGCAGGTATTAGATTAGGAGTAACTTTTTTTATTTTGGCTAATGTAGTTTTTTTTTCTGTAATGTTAGCTTTTTTTTTATTTATTTTTATTTTAATGTAATGTTTTTTTGTTTTTTTTATGTAATGTTAGAATTTTTTATTTTTCTGTAATTTTTTGGATTTTTTTATATTGTGTAATGTTAGGTTTTGGTTAAGTAATTTAGTTTTTTTATTTTTCTGTAATTGTAATTTAATTGGGGTTAATTTAGTTGGTGTTAGTTATTAGATTAGTACTTTGCATAGTGGGGGTGTTAATAGGTTAATTTTTGTAGTTTGGGGTGTGGGGGGTTGGTGGTTTAGGGGTTAATAGGTTTATATAGTGGATTGCGTTGAGTGGGGATGGTGGATTAGGGGTTAATAATATTTATTAGTGGTTGCGATGTGGGGGGATGGCAGATTAGGGGTTTAGAATGGCGTTTTTATGTGTCAGTTTAATTTTTTTTAGCCTGTTTAGATATTTACAGGTGATTTCAACATTTTTAATTTTTTTTGTTACGCGCCGCAAGATTATTTACTGACATAAATTAGTGCCGACTCCAGAAATGTGTAGTTGTGCACATTTCTTAACCTCGCAAGTTTGATTGCATTACAGTAGTATATAATCTGCCAGTGCCATTTATGGGATTCACCCGATGTGCGAGGTGAATTTACAGGCGACGGGGGTTTCAGCATTTACGCTGAAACTTGTGCCGCATATGTAATATCACCCAGTGTATTTAGCTTCTTTCTGTCTTCTTTTTTACCTTCAAGAGTGTAATCTGTATTACGTTTAGAATGAATAAATTCACGTTCGCTGTCAGTTGTACACACATCTTTTGATTTCTTGCCACTTTATTTAGAAGAGGACACTAGATAAAATGTTTAGCTGTGGCTACAAACATTACTAATAAAGGGCTAGATTACAAGTTGAGCGTTATTTAATGCTGCCAGTCAAGCTCTAACTGCACTAGAAGTAAGCTTTTTGCATGCGTCGGGTTGCACTCATATTGTGATTTAAAAGTGAACTGTTTTCGCTCATGTGCTAACCCATCGTGTGTAAAAAGCTGAACTTACAATATTGCATGCACAATAACCTACTCCCCTACTCGCACCCAAACACGACTGCATATTCTCAAGTGCACTAACATGACATGAAAATATGAATATTTCACATTCCAATGTTCTTCACATAGCAGAATATGTTCTATTTATTCAAAATACATATTTCTATTTATTTATCTGAAAACAGAATAAAATATATCACTGACATGCAGTGATATAAGCTTTGAAGCAAGTGGAGCGCATCTGCAATGGATCACAGAAAAATGTCTAGGATAAAATATATAATATATTATCAAATAAAAAAATAGGCGAATAAATAGACAAATGGATAAATAATATATAAAATCCAATAACTAAAAAAATTAAAAAATCAATAAATGGGTAGGCACAACCCAGAGATATATAAAATACGTTAAAGAGCACAAGACAAAGTACATAAATGAACACACACAAATGTGTGCTAAACATGTATGCTTAAAATGTGGAAAACAAAGCCCCTTGTAGGAAACTTAGTGATAGTATGTTCCCATATGAGCAGCTAAGCACTAGAAAACCACAAAGGTGGAATATCCTTTTCCAGATATTCCTAATCAAAAACAATAAAAAAACAAGTAAGTGGAAACTGCGAAAAGTGCTATATATGGTGACACACGAACACCAAGGGAGAGGCAAAAATGTTAAAATCTATTAATATATGTGAGAAAATAAATCAAAAGTCTCATAAACATGAATTAATGCAATACAAAGCATAGCACCAAAATGATATACTATATAAGTAAATAAAACAACTTACATAAAAATATAAATATAGGCAAATACAGTATATATATCTTGGCCCCCAGTAAACTGAGAGGAAGTGTGAAAGAGACAAATTGGTTACAAAATATGTCCACTGGCTTCTTTAAATGTGGGAGGAAATTTTTTTGAGTTGTATACATATGGACAAGGAGAATTCTGATTTTAAATCCCTAAAGGAATAATAAAATATATCCCATTAAGGAATCTATAAACTGTAAAAGCACCCATGTAGTCTACCACCTCTCTTGTTCTTGTGGGAGAATCTACATTGGTAGGACTAAGAGGAGTTAAAGACCCGCTTTAGAGAACATCTTGTTAATTTGATAAAGGGGTATTGTCCCATGGAGTATCAGCTCATTTCTTAGAAGCACATAACAAGGACCCTAGTAGTCTCAAAGTTAAGGCGATAGAAAGAATAAAGTTAGATATAAGAGGAGGCAATAGGCTCCTAACCCTACGGCGTAGGGAGACATACTGGATCAGAACACTTGGATTCCTTGAACCCAAAGGTATGAATAGAGAGATTGATTTGGCTGCATTCCTGGTTGATGAATAAGTTCTAGAATACCGTGGATGGTTGATATATTTAGGACATGATGAATTGGTGTTGACTGCCTCATTTTTTTATACTGCTCTGATGAACACTGTATTGGTTAAGATGGAGTCCCTTATTTATCTAAACCACTTAGCTTACATATGTTTTCACATTAGTTTGCCCGAGTGGCATTTATCTTTGTAGGGTTACCATCTCTAATGATGAAACGAGAGGCTTCTCTTATTTTTAGTTCTTTTACAATTTACAGTATACAAATAGACAGTTATTGTAAAACCTATATATTAGCACTGATGTAAATGGGTTTGTATAAGCAGACATTTGCCAGGTGATGAAAATTAATTTTTAATATCAACTTTTTAAGATTGGGTTATAGTTGACATATAATAATGCTTTAGTATGATTTGTTCGATCTGGTACAAAAATATTTTTTAGATCTGTATAGGTGTTTTAAGTAGATGTATAAGCGTGCATATTGAAAAACATATTTTTGTGTTCATGTATATCTTTATTTAATTACTATTACCCAAATTATTTATCAATTTATTTATTTATAATAAATGTTTTTATTGTGAATTTGAACACAGTTTTTTGAAACAGCATGAAAAACTTGTATTTGTAATTTTTATCAGATGTTTTACTTACAGTGTTGTTTGGTTATTTTTAAATGACAGCACGTATGTACACAGATTAAGTTTGCTATATAATATTGGTGAACTTATGCCATATATAACCGTACTGACAAACTAAAAGTGGTAGTTTTAGTATTAAGAGTTACTGCAACCGTTACTCCTTGCACAATATATTCCTTAACAACGAGTATCAGGTACTGTGAAATCTCCACTGTTAAATAGCAATAAATTATGTTCTAAAGGGGAAGTCCTTACATACGTATATAATGATGGATGGTGGTACAAGTGGGCAGCCTCTGACGAAGTAGGGAGAATCCCTATGAAATGCATAAGGCCACGCCCACCGTCTTTACGCTATCACGCTACTACGATCAGCAGTTGCAGGTCACCGGCACCTTATGCTTGTAAACAGCTGGTTTGTAGTGTTGTGCGGCGTCTTTTAATTGAGTATTCATACTTATTTTATCTGGACTCTTCAACTTGGGGATGATTTGAAGGACCTGATTCCGGCTGAAAATCAGAAGTAGCACTTTGGAACATAGAGTGTGTATGTTTGTTTTTACACCCGACTTCTGAGAGACTTTGCCACTGCGGAACTCTGATGGAGATCATTTGAGAGACCTATATGGTTCCCAGGTGCCCTTTTCATACCTCATTTTGTTTGAGGTCATATATTGTGAGTTTTAAATTGTGATTGTAAATAAATATATTGTTTATTTTGATATACTGCACTTAGAGGAGTTGCGCCCTGTCTCTCTTTTTTATGTTTTTTATTTAGTTTTTATCCGGTTCCCAAAACCGTGAAATTCATGAGGCAGCAACCCTGAATCTCTGAATAAGCTTTACCATTTGGAAGCAGCATATCCTTTTGGTTAAATTTTATATATATAGATATTTTTATAATAGATATTTTTGTACCTTAGTGTAGGGCGCTCTATTCTCTGTATTAATATAGGTTCATATATATATATGATGAAGCGCAGGTATGCCTGCGCGAAACATGTCAGGTGCTCTTATTGTCTGACTATGTCCTACTTTGTGGAATAATAAACGTTCTTGATTATCACAGCACTTGGATCGCCTGAGCAGTGTTTCTTTTCGCTTTCTTCTATATATTTATATATATATATATATATATACACACAACAATAGCAGCTAAAAAAAATTGAAGGCCCACAATGGGAACTTGAAGAGTTAGGTAATGTATTGAACTTTGATGACCTAGATTCACTCCAAGTTTTGGAGTCTTTGCAAGATCAGAATAGAGTCAGGTACGAACTGGGAGATACAGATCTCCTGCTGACTTATGACACAACATACTACGTTCAAACCAAATTCGGTGTTTTACCCTGTACATTCCAAAGGAAAATTTATTCCAGTATTTAATAGTTTGGTTCAAGCCGATCTAGAAAAAATGTGTGAGTCATATAAGATTAAAAACTGTAATCTCACCAAGAAAGAGAAGGTATGGTTGGATCTCTTAAAAAATGATAACACAATAGTGATTAGGGAGGCCGACAAGGTGGGGGGGGGATTTTAATACAGGATAGAAGGGATTATTTGAAAGAGGCAAATAGACTTTTAGGAGATGTAGAGGTTTATGTGAAACTGGATAGAAACCCACCTCACGTTTTATTAAACTGTATAACAGTTTTCTGGATGATGCCAAGCACCTGGAAACTTTGAATGAAAATTAATTCAAATTTCTAAGTGTAAATGACCCAGTCACTGTTATATTTTATCATCTTCCAAAGGTGCATAAGGGTCTAGAAGCACCCCCTAGTAGACCCATAGCATCGGGCATTAATTCCCTCACTATTAAACTGTCCGAATTTGTGGACACGAATTTGCAGCCTATTGTACCATCTCTGAAGTCATATATAAGGGACACTACAGATATTATTACTAAACATTTGCCCATTAAATGGGAAGAAAGTTTTCAAAGGGTTACCTTGGATGTGAGTAGCTTGTATACTTGCATCCCTCATGATAAAGGAGTGTCAGCAATTGATTTCTGGCTAAAATGTAGAACAACGCTGGCCCATAATACACAGTTGTTTCTTTTACAGTCCATACACCTCATCCTGGAACGTAACTTCTTCCTTTTCGAAAACCAGTATTATCTTCAGACAAGCGGCACAGCTATGGGCACAAAATTTTCCCCTAGCTTTGCCAACCTATATATGGGGTTTTGCGAGGATAGTAAAATATGGAACAACAACGCTTTTCTTTCAGATATAGTTATGTGGGGCCGCTATATTGATGATATAGTTATGATATGGAAAGGGGGGGATGGAATTATTCTAGATTTCAATAGGTTTGGTAATATGAATGAGCTCAATCTGAAATTCACACATAAATCCTGTAGGAAAGAAATTGAGTTTTGGACCTAGTTTTGAGTAATGAGGGAGACCAGGTTATTACCAAATTATAGAAAAAAGAAACTGACAGAAATGGTTATCTACACGCTAGAGGTGTTTATTCTGAAGTGCACTACCGATTTCCTAACCGCAGCTTTGTTGCTATTGTGATTATTACTATTACTGGATTTTTACTGGAGGGTTTCTATGTGAGTGTAAATTTCTGCTAATTTTACACAGTGTATGTTTACTTGTAGCTCAATAAACCACATTAAACTGTGCTGCACTATTATCGTATCTGGTTAGTTTTCCACTCTCATATATTGCCCGAGACTGGTTCATCATGAGTCATATTGCCCGAAACTGGTTCATCGTGAGGTTTTTCAAGGGGGCGTATCCATACAGCTCCATCCTTGACTTAGGGGTGTGATCTTAAATCCGATCTCAGTCTACACCTTCTCCTTACCTTATTAAAATTGAGGGTTGATCCTGTGAGTATATACCCTAAGGGGTTTGTGTGGAACCATCTCACTCTTCAGATAGATCTGAACACTTGGGATTCTTGCTTCATCTCACACTCCCATTGCCTATATTATTAATAATACACGCTCTCTATTGGATTGGTCTCTATTCCATTACATACATACACAGAGGTAATCACCTGTAGTTTGCACACAATTTCGTGTTAATGTTGCAAAGTCTATAGTCTTAGGTCCCACAGAGAATGTCAGTCATACTGAGGATCAAAGTCTTCACCCCTGTGAATAACAGTCCAACGTCTCGCTCCCCTCCCCGTATTGTCTGACGACTCTAAAATTCAAAAATGAACATATACAAATGTACAAAATAGGAGTAAACGATAGCACTCACAGTTTTGATGCAAGGATCCATAGCGGTTCTGGGTGAACAGTTTGTGGTTACCTGTTTTGAGGCGTCTCCACTCCAAACTGTGAACTCGTGTAGGTGAATGATCCCTCTAAGGTAGACAACCTAAGCGACACATCAGTGTGAGTCCATCCTACTACTGCTTGTCTTTCAATGTTCCGTGACCGGAAGCGTTTGATGTCTGTTGGGGGTGGGGGCAAGGGAGGGCTGGCAGCCCGCAACTTCCCAGAGACTCTGTTTCTTCAGGGGAAGTGACGCTGCCTGAGTGTTGGTCTAGAGTGCAAACAACAAACTTGGTAGAGAGCACCAGGTAGTGACCAAAAACTCTTTATTGAATAAAAACACATGGAAAACAGGTTAAAAAGCTGTAAACCTCAATGCAAGGTAGAGAGTGCGGGTATCCACGTACCCTAACGCTGACATTTTTCAGCTTTTGCCGTA
The DNA here is from genome assembly GCA_905336975.1 of Bombina variegata variegata. NCBI lineage: Eukaryota > Metazoa > Chordata > Amphibia > Anura > Bombinatoridae > Bombina > Bombina variegata. Next base: position 10,013 of record CAJPDP010291540.1, read on the forward strand.
GTCATAGCTGTTGGGTACCGTACTAGCACCTTTTGAAATGCTAAAACATTTTTCTATTGGTAAAAACAAACCACGTGGGTAAACACACCTCTACATCTTTATTTGAAACTTCCGCCCATAAGGATGGCTTTGAATTTATTCTCAATCTCATTGATCTCTATTTCAAATGTTTCGGAGGTCTCATATATAGTGATAATTGTCTGTAAACACTACAAGATACTGACACTGTCATAGACCTGCTGAGTGATTAATTTGTTACAAACTGGCCCCTAGTCCCTAATATACATCCCAATGATATTGTGGCCAACTAATAACTCAGCAAATTAATATTCAATGGGAGACCAACAACTCTTCCATCATCTAGCGATGTCCCTTCACAGTCATATGTGTATTTATATAATCCATATTGGTTACAATATTGGGCTAGTTGGTTAGTATATTTTAATTGCTGTAGGGCTCATTCTGTCATCAGGGCTAACAGGTGAAGGCGTAAGTAATACTATGTTTGTTACTTGTCTAATGCCTTGTATGGCATGTGATCGCTTAAATATACTATGGATACACAGGCTAACACCAATGATTTATGAGGTCAAATTCGGAATTAAAGCCATATGGGACTTTGGTTTTTAGTCTGTGTATCTAGAATACCTCTCTTTTCGAAAGAATCGCTTCTCTGTCACCTCCCCTCCTGTCCATCTTGACCACTTCAATAATGGTCCAAGTGAGTGATTTAGGGTCTTTGGCATGCACCTCTCTGAAATGGCTCACTAGGGTGTAGTGAGCTCCCCCTGTTTGATGTTATTGATATGCTCCCATATCCTGGTCCTTACTTCACATGTGGTTAAACCTGTATATTGAATATCACACAAGTCACAGTTAAGCAGGTATACTGCATAGGTAGACCTGCAATTAAAGCAGGCTTTGTGTACAAAGGTCTCTCCTGTATGCGTGCTTTTAAAGTCACTGCCTATTCTGACATGTTCACAAGATATGCAGTTCTTATAACTGCATTTGTAGACCCCTTTGAAGCTTAACCAAGAGGATTATTTGTCCTTTTGTCTTTTAGCTGAGTAGGGGCCAGATAGTTCCCTATTGTTTTACCTCTTTTATACGAAAAATGGCAACCTTTTGAAACAACCTCTGTCAAATCATCATCTGCCTTTAAAATTACAAGATGTTTACGTAAGATATTGCATATTTGGTGATACTGTCTACTGTATTGGGTAGCAAAAGTTACTCTCATTGACCCTTTGTCCACCTCCTCTTTTCTACCTTTGTCTTTCAGAAGGCTAGATCTTTCAATTACTTTTACCTCTTTGCATATTCTTTCTATCTCTTGCTGGGGATAACCCCTTTCAAGAAATTTGTCAGTTAGCTCATTTTCATGCCTGGAATGATCTTCATCCCTAGTGCAGTTTCGTTTTACTCTAGTAAACTGTCCTTTTAGTACAGATCTAAACACCTGTTTGGGATGGCTGCTCCCTGCATGCAACAGAGTGTTCCCTGTAATGGGTTTCCTGTACAACTCAACC
>CAJPDP010291665.1:0-11475 GCA_905336975.1 Bombina variegata variegata
GACACTGTCTGTCTGGAAATGGAGATAAGACTCCCTTTTTAACAGAGGCCAAACTTGAAGGGCCCTGAAAATTGCACAGAGTTCTAGAACATTGATTGGTACCTTCGCTCTGAGGATCCCAAAGTCCCTGTGCTGTCAGAAACTTCCAAACAGCTCCCCAACATGAGAGACTTGCATCTGTACTAATCACAGTTCCGGTAGGTTGAGCAAAAGAAGCCCCCTGAATAATAAACTGATGATCCTGCCACCGAGTTAGAGACCGACTTTTACTTGGATCCAAAAATATCCTTTTAGAAAGCAGAGTATAATCCCTGCACCACAAAGCTGAAGAGGCCTCGTGAAATAGAGCAAATTAAATTGCATCTGAGGATTCAATCATGAGACCTAGGACTTCCATACCCAGAGCCACTGAAGGAAACGAGACTGAAGGTTCAGACAAGCCGACATCTGTTAGAAAAAGACTCATGAATACTGAATCTATCTTGGAACCCATGAACATTACTTTTGTCTGAGTAAAAAAACAAAAACTGATCAACCAGTTGGTGAAAGATACTGCTATAGGAAAAGATAGAGCTACAATCAAGATGATGTCCAGGTATGGAAACTGCAATATCCTGAGACCTGATCATCACACACAAAAGACAGGTAGAACCTTTGTGAATATTCTTGGAGCTGTATCCAGACTAAATGGCAGAGCAACAAACTGAAAATGCCTGTCCAGTAAGGCAAACCTCAGAAACTGGAAATCTCTATGAATAGGAACATGAAGTTAAGCATCCTTTAAATCTATTGTGTACATAAACTGACCTTGCTGAACAAAAGGCAGAATAGTCTGGTTAGTTTTCATTCTAAAAGATGGAAACCTTACAAACCTGTTCAGAGACTTTAGATCTATAACTGGTCTGAAAGAACCTGTTTTGGAACAATGAAAAGATTAGAATAAAATCCCATCCCCTGTTCCTACAAAGGAGCTGGAACAATCACTCCCATATCTTCCAGATCTGAGACAGACTGAATAAAAGCTTGAGCTTTTACAGGATTCTTTGGAACATTGAACAGACAAAAAACTTCCTCTGGGAGGCCTTGTTCTGAATCCTATACGATATCCCTGAGAAACAATATTCCGAACCCAGGGATCAGGAACAGACTAAAATCAAGCCTCCTAAAAGAGGCTTAATCTTCCTCCTACTTCCGGATTGAGGGCAGCACCTTCATGTAGTTTTGGTAGCAGGGATAGATTTCTTACCCTGCTTTGACTTGTTGCAGTTAGCATTAGGTCTCTAGACCGAACCAGAGGAACCTTGCTTTTGAGCAGAGTAGTCAGCTTTCTGTTCTTTTTTCAGATGAAAAGAACAAAAACGATTAGAAACTTTGGATTTTCCTCTAGACTTTCTGTCTTGAGGAAGAAAAGCCCCTTTAGCTCCAGTAACAGAAATAATAGAATCTAAATAACTTCTCTGAAAGGAAAGAGAATAATCTAGATTCAGGTTATGCAACAGGTGTTCCTTCTGAGGAGGAGGATTAGGCCAAAATGAAGGAACAACAATTTCCTTATTGATATTTCTTTGACATACACACTACTCAACATTGTAACAACGGGAGATCACGAGTGCTTACATAGTATCGTTTTTTTTTTTTCAGTCTTTAACTGAACTTGTACCCTATTCTAATTGATACATAGCACCATATAGCCACTATATAATTTGCATATTAGGCCAATTATTAGTGGTACAATCCCCCTTTATACTATTAGTGCCATCTAAGCCCTTTTCTTTTGAAAGTATAAGCAGAACATCATGCTTATAAAAAAGAGTCACCAGGTTTCTACAGTAGTAGAAAATCAGACCTGTAATGCCAGAGAACCACCATCAGATGGCAGAAAAGAACCAGGAATCCCTGCTAACATATAGTAAAGAACCAATCTAAAAGGTTCAATGCACTGTATAAATAAAATTCACCAGATCCATAAACATACAGAGTATATAAAAACTGCACCTTAAATGTTTGAATCTTCTATCAGACATTAATAAAAGTACATGTAGTTATGTGCGCTTCTATTAAGATAGCACGCTCAAAGGACATATATAAAACCATCAGCAGTGAAAAAGTAATTGTTGGTGTGTGTCACTGAAAAATAAAAATTTCTTATGAGAGATTGCTCATATCCACTGTGGCCATAGCGCACAATGCGATCACTACCAGGCAAGAATCAAAAGCCATCTCCTGATACAGGAGAACACACACGCAATCCTCCAATAAAGTTTACACCACCAAATAGCGGTAGCCTCCGTTCGCCTGAAAGCCGGAGGTGCCGCAGCTGACATTCCATAATATGCCTCCAAATAAGGAACCATCACCAGATGTAGTCTAAAGGTGATTGACAGACTCCTAAGGCGGTAAATCGATAAAGAGCCGCACCAAGAGTGCGACCTGTTGCCGCCATGCATGAAAATAACAGATTCCTTGCCCGCCAAAATACATAGAAGTGCCGAACCCGGGATATGCCTGCAGTTAGAATCACATTAAAAGCACCCTCCCTACGAAGTGTACAGCTGAGAAAAAGGCTGTCAAGCGATCAAGGCCACAAAGCTGAGCGTACTCATGGTCATATTGAAGACCAAGATCAAACAGCTGTCTCCCACACAGTCCACAGGGAGATGTCGTATAGGCCTGCCGCTTCGGATCACAGCCATGCTCCCCTTTATGCTACATCTGCAGATCTCGACGCGCAGAGAGAGGCGTGCTTTTCTTTTATCAGGATATCACCCCCAGGATACGCCCCCCCCCCAAGGAAGGCGCCTGTATAGAGGCAAAATCCATATACCTGAACTCGCTGCTATTTCCAATACGTTGCTCTTAGGCACAACATATGCATCAGAGGTCCCATAACCTTCCCTCTCGCCAGGCACTTCAGGTGTACCGGCAGGAAGGGAAATAAGACACTCCCCGCTCTCACAATCTATACTCAGTCCACTAAAAAAGGCTTCTAAAGCCCATAATGGACAGAGAGCAGAGATGCAGTGGAAAATAAGCGCGAAAATGCGCTGTTAACAGGATACAGCCTGGGCCTGTCTTTTAAAACAAAGTCGCTGCCGCTGTGTAAAATTACTGGTAATAAAAAGCAAAAATTAGAGTTAAGCACAGGGTCTCTAGTCAAGAATTGTACCATTGACCATAGCGACAGAATCCTGAGGCATAGCAACTCATTTCCCATAAGCTTTCAGTAAATTAAATGCCCTGTGTCTGACCCCACTGAGATCAAATCAATAAGTGGTAAAAAAAGTCCCCCACCCTTAGCCATTAAGCCCCCTCACTAAGACCACAAGCCATCGAGGGATAAGGGAATTCAGGGACTTAGCAGTCTTGCAGCTTTCTGAGCAGCCCGCGGTCTGCCAGAAAAATCTTCATCCTGACAGACAACCTCTGACAGGGACCTGGAGAGAAAGGAAAAGCAGAGTAACAAACCCTGATTTTCCATATAGTGGTTAGCATACATGTTGGAAGGTAAGCAAGAAAGGTAAGCTAAAAGCCACCATTACTCTTACTAAAGATGATTGCATGGACACAGCAGAGCCCCAATCCTTGCTTACAGGGAAAAGTGTCCATTAAAGGATTCAATATCTCAGACACCATCTTCGCACATCCTCTTGATGTACAAGGCAAAAAATGACTGGGGATTATGGCTAATGGGAGTGACACTTAACAGCTCTGCTGGGGTGTTCTTTGCCTCCTCCTGGTGGCCAGGAGTTGTATTCCGACTAGTAATTGGAATGGATTTGTGGAATCTCCATGCCAATGGAAAGAAATAATCCTAAGCCATACTCCATATACATCCCTCTGACAAGCACTGTACTCTGAGGAGAAACCAGGCCTCAATATAAAACTGAAAACTCCTCTCTCTGAAATATCAATTGCACATCTTCATTCTTCAACCACCTCCAGTGGAGGCAAAATAAAGACTGAGGTATGTGTGAGATGGGAGTAAAGGATTGTGGATTCTCATCACCTGTATGAAAGAAAACAGAATTTATGCTTACCGATAAATTTTCTTTCTTTCGGGATGATCAGAGTCCATATGTGTCCATAACGTGTAGGAAATATTTCCTGCCACTATAAGGAGGTCAATGATCCTCACAAGAGCTTTAATCCCTCCCACCTCCTCTCCCCACTCAAGTTTACGTATATCCAAGCAGAGGAGAGAAATAAAAAAGGTAGGAAAGACAGAAAGCAGAGTTAAGAGGAACAAATCGGTACTATCGACCGTATAATAAAAAATAGACTCATCATCCCAAAAGAAATTTATTGGTAAGCATAAATTCTGTTGTCTTTTGAAAGTTGATGAGTCCATAGCTGCCCATAACATGTGGGATACAATACCCAAGCCGAGAGTCCATGTAAAGGATGGATAGGACAAAAAGATGGTAGTTCCTATTTGCCTGACACTGCGGCCTGAAGGACTTTCCTGCCAAAAGAAGCATAAATATCAAAATTGTAAAATTAAGAAAATAGACTAAATTGCCGCCTTGCAAATCTGTTCTAAGAAGGTATCATTTTTGAAGGCACAAGTAGTAGATACAGACATAGTAGAAAGAGCAGTTACTTGGTTGCATGAAAACCGCCTCCAAAAACAGTAAGTCTTACGAATAATAGTCTGCTTAAGCCATAATGTCAAAGATACAGGTATAGCCTTTTTAACCTTTCTGGGACCTTTAATAGCATGAAGATAAAATTTTTTATGACTGACTACATCTAAATTGTGTAGGTGGTGTTTCTTACAGTTAATATAATTTTGGCAACATGAAGGAACAACAATCTCCCGATTTATATTTTCTGAAGGCACTACATTCGGGAGAAAATCCTATTTAGTCCAGAGAACTGCTTTATTCTGATAAAAATCAAAAAAGGGGGGGGGGGGGGTCAGAAGACAAAAAGTGATAATTTAGAAACTCTTCTAGTGGAAAAATGGCTAGAAGAAAGCGATACATCCATAAAAATAACTTTAGGTTCAGATAATGCATAGGTTCAAAGGGGGACCTTGTGGAACAAAAAGAACCAGATTCAAATTCGAAGGGGGAGAAATGGGGATAATACCATGGCAAATTCTCCCCAAGGCTTGAACAAAAGTCTGAACAAAAGTCTGAACATCAGGTAACTTAGCCAGCTTCTTGTGAAACAAAACAGATAATGTAAAAATCTGACCAATAAACCCTTATCCAGTCCATCTTAATAGAACTGAAGAATTCTTGGAATTCTAAAAGATCTCCAAGAGAAACCTATAGAACACCACCAAAGAAAGTAAGCTTTCCAAATCTTATGAAAATTCTCTGGGTGACCGGCTTTCTGGCTTGCAGTAGAGAACAGAATTTGAAAACCTTTGTTTTTGAGAACTAGGCATTTAACCTCCACACCAAAAAATTCAGAGAATTGAGATCCAAACTATACAAGAGTCCTTGAGACAGCAGATCTTTCCTTAGGACTAGAGCCTATGAAGGAAGGGATGACATCTGAATTCGTTCTGCTGGGCCACGTGGGAGCCAAGTCGATTCATGTTTAATTCTAGCATTGACTCTTGGAAGAAGAACATAGGAAATAGATAGGCCAGACTAAAAGTTCCAAGGATAGACCAGAGCATCTATCATGTGAGCTCTTGAATCTCTTGACCTGACACAATAAACCAGAAGTTTGCGGTTCAATTTGAATGCCATTTGATCTATTCCTGGAAGACCCCACCTCAGGACTAATTGATCGAACACATCCTGATGAAGAGACCATTCTCCTGGATGGACAGACTGACCGGTTAGGTAATCTACTTCCCAATTGTTCGGAATGTAAAAGGCTGATAGGGTGCAGAGGTTTTTCTCAGCCCAACAGAGAATGTGAGATACCTCTCGCATAGCTAAGTGACTTCGAGTCCCTCCCTGATGATTGATGCATGCCATGGCAGTGACGTTGTCTTACTGGAACCAAATACATTTTTACTGTTTGAAAAGGGGCCAATATTAAAAGTCCCGAAAACTTGCACAAAGTTCTAGGATGTTAATAGGTAACCTCGCCTTCAGAGGGGACCATAATCCCTGTGCCCTCTGGGACTCCCAAAAAGCGCTCCAACCCATCAGAAATGCATCTGGACTACGGTTCAGATAGGCTGAAGAAAATAATCTCCAAGGGTCAAATAGGGACTTTCCCTCCACCATGAGAGAAACTGATTGACTGAAGAACTGAGTTCTATCTGCTGTTCCAGATGGAAACAATCCTTTGACCTCCGTTGAAGCATGAATAATTGGAGAAGATGATGAAAGCGAGGAAAAGGTACTGTGTCTGATGCTGCTACCATAAGACCCACTACTTCTATACACCGCTCTAAATATGGAGAATGAGCAACCTGTAGGGAACGACAGGCAGTCTGACATTTAGTTCTGCGAGTATCTGTAAGAAACTAGCACGTTTGAACACAGTCTATTTTCACCCCCAGTAAAACCACCCTTGTGGCTGGTGATAAAAGAATTTTTGGGGGCGTTTATTTCACATCCATGTTCCTGAAGGAAAGATACCATTCTGTGGGTGTCAAAGTATCATCCAAATAAGGGGCAATGAAGATTCACTGAGCTCTGATCACTGCTAACAGAAACCCTAATACCTTCTTGAAGAAGCGAGGGGCTGTAACCAGACCAAAGGGGAGGGCCACAAATTGGTAATACTTGTTGAGTAAAGCAATTATTTGAAACTGAAAATGATCCTTGTGATTCGGGGTGTGTCGATATGCATCCTTTAAGTCTATGGTTGTAACAAATTGTCCTCCTTGAACTAGAGGCAAAATGGTATGAATCATTCTCATTTTTAGAAAAGGTACACAAACTAAATTTGTTCAGCAACAAAGATCCCTGAGCTCTTAAGGGACCCCAAACTGCTCCCCAGCCTGAGAGGATGGCATCCGTAGTCACAATCTCCCACGATGGTCTCAAAAAGCACATGCCTTGGGACAGATGATCCTGACAGAGCCACCAAGAAAGATTCTCTCGTGTGGTTGTCTAGGACGATTCGCTGCAATAGATCCGAAATGATCGCTGTTCCATTGTCTGAGCATACATAGTTGGAAAGGTCTAAGATCAAATTGAGCAAAAGGAATAATGTCCATGGAAGCCACCATGAGACCAATTACCTCCATGCACTGCGCCACTGAAGAAGGACTGAAGGGAGAGAATGGCAGAAATAAGTTTGGACTTTCTCATATCTGTCAGGAAGATCTTCAAGGAGAGCGAAGATATGATTGTCCCCAAAAAACAGACCCTGGTATTGGGAACCAGGGAAATATTGTCCAGGTTTATCTTCCACCCGTGAGAGCAAAGAAGAGACAAAGTCTACGTGAGATCTTGCCAAAAGAAAAGATCGAGCCTGAACCAAGATATATCGTCCAGGTACGGGCCACAGAGATTCCCTGAGACCTGGCCACAGCTAAAAGAGCCCCCAGTACCTTTCGTAAAAATTCTAGGAGCTGTAGCCGGATCAAAGGGAAAAGCTACAAACCAAAAGTGTTTGTCTAGAAAGGCAAACCACAGAAATTGAAAGTGCTCCTTGTGAATAGGAACATGGAGGTACGCGTCCTTCAGGTCTATAGTGTTCATTAACTGACCCTCCTGGACCAAAGGGAGAATAGTTCTGATAGTCTCCATCTTGAAGGACGGAACGGTTCTGCATGGGGGCACCGGGACGATCACTCCCAAGGAGGAGAGTTCCTTTACACAATTTAAGAATGCCTCTCTTCATACCAGATTTGCTGAGAGTCTTGATAGGAGAAATCTGCCCCTTGTATCCTTGGGAGACAACGTCCACTGCCCAAGTATCTGGGACAATGAGAACCCAAGCATCCAGAAAGAAAGATAGTCTGCCCCCTACTTGATCCGATCCCAGATTGGGGGCCACCCCTCCATGCTGTTTTATTTTCAGAGGAATGTTTATTGGGCTGTTTGTTTTTGCTCCAAGCCTGGTTAGGCTTCCAGGACCTTTTGGGCTGATCTGATTTACTGCAGGCCGAGGATTTCTGTCTCTTATAATTGCAAAAGGAACGAAAATTTGAAGACCCTAGTCTTCTTATCCTGTGGAAGGAAGACCCCTTTTCCTCCAGTCACTGTGGAGATAATGGAGTCAAGACCAGGACCAAATAAAGATTTCCCCTTAAAAGGGAAGCATTTATTTAGAAAACATGTCCACTGACCAGGACTTTAGCCACACCTGAGGACTTTGCAATCAGACGAACAATTTGCATATTAATATTGCAAATAAAGGAATTGACTATCTTTAAAGCCTTAATTCGATCCTGAATTTCCTTCAAATTAGTCTCATCCCAAATTAGCTCAGATAAGGAGTCACACCAGTACGTGGCAGCTCCAGCGACTGCTGCTATACCCGCAGCCGGTTGCCATAGAAGACAACTAAGTTGGAAATTTTTCCTTAAGTACCCCTCCATTTTCCGATCCATTGGGTCTTTAAAGGAAGTACTATCCTCTAGAGGAATAGTTCTCTTAGCAAGGGTGGAGATGGCGCCGTCCACCTTCGGAATTGTATTCCATAACTCCAATATAGAGTCAGAACCTGGAAACATCTTTTTAAATATAGGAGACGGAGAAAAAGGAAATTCCGTTTTTTCCCATTCCTTAGAGATATCTGACATGCGAACAAGAACTGGAAAAACTGGTTTGGGCTCCGGGAAATCCAAGGTAGCTAGCACCTCCTTAAGCAGTAAGCAAAGATGTTCAAGCTTAAACCTAAAATGAACTTCCTCTTATTTTACTGGACTCTCCGAAGCAGAGTCAGAATCAGATATTTCACATTCAGAGGCTGCTGAGGAATGGTCATCCTCAGAAATTTGAGAGAAACTGACTAAAGCAGCATTGGTGTTAGACAAGATTCCTGATTCAGAGAAAACATGTTTAATCTTTCTTTTCCTCTTACCTGCAATAGGTAAGGAACGCAGCACAGCAGAAACAGCTGATGCAAGCTGTGCTTCAAAGTCTCATAACATTGCAGCGGCGCCCCAGCCAAAAAAGCAAATCACTCCACATTTATCCCCTATTGCAACACACCTTAAAATAAAGTGAAAGCAAAACCCTACATGCCTCAGTCCCTAAAACGATCCTAAAAAAGGATCTGCCTAAGAAAAACAGTGCCCATAAAAACAAAGCTGCCCTTATTAATGATACATCCCCTATATAAGGGATAATTATAAGTCCCCAGGCTCCTCCATAGGTCTTCAGGAGTCCTGAATAAAATACTCCCTGTAGTGTCCTATAGCTCCCCTATACAAGGAAAATCACTTACCTGTAGAGCCTCTAATGTGGGGCAGACAGCACTTTCAGGTTTGTCAGGGACCTGAAGGAGATGGAAAGCACAGTAACTACCCCTGGTTGCCTGTTGGGGGTGTTAGTACAGATTGCAGGAGGAGGACAGAAGTTCCCTGCGACCTCCAGCAGCTAACAGTTACCGCTACTCAAACTAAAGAGATTTACATGGACACAGCATTAACCCCAATCCTATCTTGAAGGGAAAATACCCAATGAAGGACTCATTTTTGAATATTCTTCAGAGCACTATCTTTGCTTTCTCCTTGTTACAAAGACAAAGAATGACTGGGGGAGTATGAATAGTAGGAGGATACTTAAAGTGTACGTAAACTTGCGTCGACCGATATATCTATTTAAATATATCTTTTATTATTAATATAACGTTCATTCATCATTTCCTCTATAAATAAATATTTGACCAGTTTATCAACCTGAAAGCCGTCCAAATGTGTCTCCAATGCTCCACACGCATCAAAAAACACTTCTCTCCTACTTGTGACGAACAAGCAATTGATCACTCCGACTGGTCCCCCATGGGCATCCAAAAATTAAATTTTTACGCCCACATGTTGCTATGCGCATGCGGCTATCTGGGAATTTCATCTCTGATCCAAAGCGCGTTCACAATAGCCGCATGCGCATATCAACTTCAAAAGAAAATGCTAAAAGTGACGTCAGCGCACCTCAAGACGATTGGGAGAACTGTACCATTGCGCAAAAAATGTTCATCATTGGAGAGCGAGCACAGATAGACGCACAGAGCAGCTGGGACCGCTCTCACGCCCAAGACCAACGAAGCAGGAAGCGAGCAGGGGGCGGAGGAAGCGATGGAAAGGGATGCACTACATAATATAAAATCTATAAATCTAGGTACATGTGGTGAAAAAACTAACTTGTCGACTAGAGTCTATGCAAGAATCATAATCCATAATGTTGTGAGAAAACTCCAAAATTTACTTTCACTTTAAGCTTTGCTGGAGTGTCTTTGCCTTCTCCTGGTGGACAGGAGTTGAATTCTCAACAGTAATTGAATGGAATCATGGACTCTCCATGAATTTGATGATAAAAGTAACAAAGTTTAAAATTGAATGCCCCATGATCTGAATCATTAAAGTTTAATTTTGACTAGACTGTCCCTTTAACATATTTAAAACAAATTAATATCCTTTTTAATGCAAGTATTTTTCAACCCCACCCACTATTTGCCTTAATTGGAGAAACCAATCCGTGCTTTAGTGCACAATGCTAGCCAATGTCAAAGTTAGTGTTAACTATATTGTTTTGCGATTGTTATCTGATAAAGTAAATTAGGAACAATTATGTAGCAGGGTTAGCCTTGATAGGTTAGTAGGTGCATTCCCATTTCTGAGAATTAGAAATTGCTCAATTTGCAGCACTAAGTTACATGAAAACCGCCAACATAAATAATGAAAGATTTTTGCAAAGTTGTTTCATTACACATAACATTTTATAGAAAAATCTCAATGTGTTATAGTTCAGTGGAAGTACAAAATCTGGATACTCACTGTGTGAACAAAAAATGTTTTGAAATTTTTAGCCTCAGGGCGAAGTTCCTGTGACCAGGGAATCTCTCCCTTTAGTACTTTGTTTACAGGATCCACATAGTATAAATGAGGTCCCTCAGTAAGGAGCAATTGCCGCCGGCGTGCAAATAAACCCTAGAAAAGAAACAAAAAAACAATTTATGCTTACCAAATAAATTCCTTTCCTTCCGGATAGGGAGAATCCACGGCTTCATCCCTTACTGTAGGGAAATACACCTGGCCACCAGGAGGAGTCAAATACACACCTGCCAAAGTCTTAAACATCCCTCCCACTTCCTCATTACCCCAGTCATTCTGCCAAGGGAACAAGGAAAAGTAGGAGAAACATTAGGGTTGCCAGAAGAAAAAAATAAATAATAAATATAGGGTATAAATGGTGCCAGAAGAATATAATAAATAGGGGGTCGTGGACTCTCCCTATCCAGAAGGAAAGGCATTTATCTGGTAAGCATAAAACATAATTTATGCTTACCTGATAAATTTATTTCTCTTGTAGTGTATCCAGTCCACGGATCATCCATTACTTGTGGGATATATTCCCTTCCCAACAGGAAGTTGCAAGAGGATCACCC
>CAJPDP010292006.1:0-10477 GCA_905336975.1 Bombina variegata variegata
TTTTGTTCTGTCTTTGACGCCGGGAACACCTTAGCGCTGGGGGTAGGTGGATTTGAACGGATTCCCGGCGTCAAAGACAGAACAAAAAAATATTAGACATAAGGCAAGGACCTAATAGTAGTCAGTTGCCGTTCAGGTCAGGATACCTTACAGTTCTTGTAATGTGGAGGCTAATGTGGAGTATAAGGTGATATAACGATGTTTTAGCCACAATCGGATCCTGTCAGAAGCTGCGTACCTGAAGAGTCCGGGTGACCCGGTCCTGTTCTCCTTGCCTCCCCCTCCCACTGGTGCTGCGCGAGGGGTGAGGTCTGTGTTGGCGCCCTGTGCGCCTCTTTGGTCTCTCAGCTGTCTGAGCTGTACTGGCTGATACATCATCGTGCCGGAATATAACCGATCATACCCAAGGAACCTGTGTGACCCGGCTTCGTTCTCTTTGCTCCCCCCTCCCACCGGTGCTGCGTGAGGGGTGAGGACTGACCTAGCGCCTTGGTGCGCCTCTCTGGATTGCCGGCTGTTTTCTCTCTCTGGTCTACGGCAGGTTCCACGGACGGGTCTGTTCCCTAGGATATGTTGAAGCTTGTTCCCCTGCTCTGTCCTTCTGAACGGGCGCTCTCCCTCCCACCGGTGCTGCGTGAGGGAGAGCTGCCGCGACTTGTGCTGGTTACGGATGTTAACGAGGCACGGCAGGTAACCTCCAATTGTTTTTTTCTATTCTTTTTTTTTTCAACTGGACTCAGTGACTGTTCTCATTTGTTTTCCAATAAGAGGTTCCTGGACTCTCTTTTTTTTTTTGGCTCCTAATATTAATTTAAAGGACTCTCCTAGCCTGGGAATTTTTGATCTAATCTATTCCTACAACCCACAACTGCATAATAGGCTGATATATATTTGGAATACCAGAGACTTTAGTTATAGAATGCAGTGTTTTCCTTCTCCATAGATATTCTAAGATTTCTAAACTCCTTTTTTGTACCCTAAATTACTTTTATATATGCCTCACATATTCTCTTGAGTTATTGGTTTTACTACCTATTGCACATTGTTCTTATTATATTTTCTGGAGGGTAGATAGAGAAAGGTAAAAGGCACTTAATAATTATTTAATATTTTCAGTCTGTACCCATTTTATATCTTACGTATACGTATATGTGCTTATTTCATATGGTTGTACCTCAATACTTACTAACTCCTCTCCCTATTTTGCTTGCAATTTCAGGTGCGCTGTGATGCTACGCTCTTACCAGGTTTTGTATATATACCTATTTACCTAGTATTCATTGCCCTCTTGGATAGGGACATATCTAAGTTTAATTAGTTTGCAAAAAGGGGGAAAAGAAAGAGAAAGGGAAGAGAAAAGAGAGAAAATATCAATAGAGGAATTATAGGATTTGCCTCTGTGTCGAAAAAAAAAATTCTTTTTTTTTTTGTTGTTTTCCAAAAAAAAAACTTAAACACATATTAGTGGGCCTACCTGATCCCAACTTTCTACTTATATATTTCCTTACTTATAAACTTCTAACGTTAGTTGAATAGGAATTGAGCTTACATAATAAATTGGTTGGATTGCAAAAAATATAAGAAAAAATTTCAGGGCCTATGGGCATATACAAAAGATATATTGTATGAATTCTTATATTTTCTTCTCTCATAGAACATCTGTTGTTATCCAAAAATAATGTAATGCTAACTGGTATAAAAATTATAGATTAGAAAACTTTATCCTATACATATACTCTTAGCATTCTCTGAATGGTATCTTTTGCTTAACAGTTATTCTTAGCTAAAAGCCCATTATTAGTTGGCTTACAATAAATACCTTCTAAGACTTAGCGGCCTTATTTATAAAAATATACATAGGTGCCCTGCCAACAGCATGACTGTCCTTAATTTTATTTAACTCACTTAGGATTTTTGGTTTCTCATTCACTAAAACTACACGCTCTCACTTCACTTCACGACACTAACTTCTTGCACACCCCTTTTTTTTTTTTTTTCTCTCACTCTTAGAACTACTTCAGTTCCTGGTTGCCACCAATACACCTTTTCACAAGTATATGGATAAATTCCTGCACTCACATCCTAAAACTTCACCCTCAGTCATGTCGGCTAGGCAAAGGGACAAAAAACAGAAAAGTGCCGCAGAAGCCCCAATAGAGGCGCAGATACCCTTGCGTGATCTCCTAATTCCTCATGAGCCTTATGATATGCAGTCTTTAGTCCTTAATATCTCAATGGCTCTTACACCCAAGTTTGATTCTCTTAAGTTGGAGATCAAACAGGATATAGCTCATTTAACTTCAGAAGTTAAACAATTCTCTGAAAGATTCTCTGAGATAGAACAAAGAGTGTCAGATCTTGAAGATCAGAGCTCAATCTATAATACTAAACTTGAAACTATGTCTTCGGCTTTACTCAAAGCACAAAATAAACTAGAAGATTTGGAAAATCTCGCAAGGCGAAACAATTTAAGAATAATTGGGGTCCCTGAATTAAAACAGTTTGAAGATCTAAATAAGCTAGTTACAAACATACTCCCGGGCTTATTAAAGCT
This sequence comes from Bombina variegata variegata, assembly GCA_905336975.1. Taxonomy (NCBI): domain Eukaryota; kingdom Metazoa; phylum Chordata; class Amphibia; order Anura; family Bombinatoridae; genus Bombina; species Bombina variegata. Next base: position 2,555 of record CAJPDP010292006.1, read on the forward strand.
TCCTGATACTCACCATAATATTATCATAGAACATGTACATAGGATAGGACCAGTATCCCCTCCTAAAAACAACGCGAGGCCAAGACCAATAATAGCCAAATTCTTGAATTACCAAGATAAAATCACTTTTTTACAAGCCTTCCGTAAACATCAGCCTATATATCTAGGGGGAAACTAAAATATTATTATTCCAAGACTATGCAGCAGAAACGGCCTTAAGTAGGAGAGAATTAGCGCCAGCATGCACAAAATTTATACAGAAAGGGCTGCATGCAACTATTGTACATCCTGCTAGGCTTAGGCTGGACTTCATAATACTATACATTTTTTTTGATACTGCCTCTGCGGCAGAATCATTTTTTACCAAAAATTGTTCTTCTAGCCAGTTGACCTCTTAGTTGTTAAGTGGTAAAGTATAAGATGACTTTCTTTTTCTTTTCTGATTAACTATGGCCGGGGTTCCTCAGTGCGGGGAATCAGACGGCCCAGGCGATTTGCCGTCTGTTATGTGGTTGTTGTTTTTTTCTTCTTTTTTTTTTTCCCCCTTTCTCTCTCTTCTTCTCCTTCCTTCCCCCTTTTTTCCTTAACCCCATAGATGATATCTATGTATAATAGAGTTAAATTTACATCCTGGAACATAGGTGGCCTTACATCCCCTATTAAAAGAAAAACGATAATAACTTTTCTCAAAAAAATTAATACCTCTATAGCATTTTTACAGGAAACCCATCTTGAATCCGAAGAGGTTCTTAAACTCAAATCCGCATGGGTTAAAGAAGTGTTTTTTCCCCCTAGTATAACTCGCAAAGCAGGAGTTGCTATCTTGCTTGGTAAAAAACTTAATTACGAGGTTGTGTATAAAGATACAGATCTTGAAGGGAGATATCTTATATTGAAATTTAACATTTTTAATGTTCTATATACCCTATGTAATGTATATGCCCCAAATGTCTTTAATTTGTCCTTCTGGGACACTCTACAGGCAAGGCTCATGTCATGTGTGGAAGGTTTCCTAATCATGGCTGGGGACTTCAACATGGCACCCCAGTATCCTATGGATAGACTGAGGCAGAAGGGTTCCGCAGGAAAAACAAAAAAAGATAATCTTGAGTCAAAGCTATTCCTTAGAATATTTAAGAATTTACGATTACGAGATATATGGAGACTCCAGAACCCCGATATTCGGGATTTTACATGCCTCTCTAAAGCACATAAATCATTCTCGCGAATTGATTTATTTTTGCTGGATGAAAGAATATGTAACCAGAAGGTTTCTTCTCAAATTTTACCCATTGCGGTCTCTGACCATGCACCCATATGCCTTGAGCTTAGCTGTGATAAATCTCCCCATACAAGTAATCGTTTTTTCTTCCCTACCTTTCTAGTCTCAGATGCTAAATTTATAAACTGGCTTGAACTCAAATGTCAGGAATTTGCATTATTTCATGCCGATGCTAGGAACCGTCCTGACTTATTTTGGGAGACTGCCAAAGCAGTCTTAAGGGGCGAAATATTATCATACACTATTAGGCGTACTAAGAAACTTAAACTTCGGGAGAACCAATTATTACGGATGGTTACAAATGCATACAATCAGTATTTAATTGAAAAAACTCTGCAGAAATGGGCCAAATATATCGCTGCGTTGGGAGAGAGGGATACATTCCTATTATATAAGACTACACAAAAAGATATTAGGTTCCACGCAAAATTACATAAATATGGTAACAAGATGGGGAAACTTTTAGCCAAACTCTTTAAGCAAGACGCAGGCTCCCGGATAATAGACTCTTTAATGGTGGAAGGCCAAAGGCTTAGGTCATCAGAAGAAATCACTCACATTTTCTTTGACTATTATAAAGATATATACTCCCTTAGAATCTCTAATACTAAGGAACGTGAGAATTTTTGGAGTCAGATCTCCCATCCCTCATTAATAGCTTCATCACTGCAAGATCTCTATTCCCCTATTACTGAACTTGAAGTATCTAACTCAATTAAAAATCTTCTTCATAACAAAGCCCCTGGCCCAGACGCACTCCCTAATGAATTCTACAAAATACTTTCGCCCACTATAACACCTTATATTACCTCCCTATTTAATCATATATACATAGATGGGAATGAGCCTACACCTAATTTCTCGGCTTCTTACACGACACTGATTTTAAAAAAGGGAAAAGATCCATCTATGAAAGAGTCTTACAGACCTATTGCCCTTATTAATACTGATTATAAAATATTAACGTCTATTTTGGCCCAACGACTCCAATCCCTTCTCCCTACCATCATTAACACGGATCAGGCTGGCTCCATGAAAAATAGGAACTCTGCAGCTAAAATTAGACAGCTATTACTCACGATAGACTATTTTGTGAAAGGGGAAGGTTGTGACCAATTACGGAAAGGAACTAATTTAGATATGGCAATATTAGCTATAGACGCCGAGAAGGCATTTGACTCCGTACACCATGACCATCTGTTATTTTCTTTGGAACGGTTTGGCCTAAAAGGGAATTTTATCAAATTTATCAAAAATCTCTATCAGACGGCCTCTACGCACTTAATAATAAATGGTCAATTATCTCCTCCCATAACGCTGTATACAGGAACTAGACAAGGGTGCCCACTTTCGCCTTTGCTTTTTAATATAGCTATTGAATATTTAGCTATATCTATCAGACATCAATTGGAAGGAATAATAATTCGTAACAAGGAATTAAAAATCTCACTTTATGCAGACGATATACTTATATATATGTCCAATACTCTTATCAACATACCCAGATTTCTTTCAGTAGTACAACAATTTGGATCCTTTGCTGGCTATAAAATAAATATAACAAAGTCTGAACTTCTTTGGATTAAACAAACAGGTAACTCATGTAGGAATATACCTTTTACTATAGCCCATGATTCCTTCAATTATTTAGGTATAACTATATCCTCTAACCCAGATAGGTGGTACTCTCTCAACATAATTCCAATCCTAAATAAAGTCAAAGAAATTCTCAAAAATTGGTATTATTTACCTCTTTCCTTGTCTGGATGGGTAGCAGCATATAAGATGATCCTCTTACCTAAAATACTTTATATTTTTCAGAACACCCCTCTTCTTTTAAAGAAGAAGGAGCTAATTCTCTTTAACTCCCAGTTGAGTTATTTTCTATGGCAGAATAAGAAGCCTAGAATCTCACTTGCAAAACTCTCTCTCCCGTTGCGATATGGAGGCCTGGCTTTGCCAGATCTTAAATTCTATAACTACGTTTTCTTAGCTCGTGTAGTGACGGACTGGCTGTTCTTAAAAGACTATGTGACTGATAATGACCTTGAAAATAATATCTCGAGTCCTCTTTCCCTTGTCGCTCTGATCCACTCTGATACCTCTTTTATACCGTCTGAAATAAAAAAATCAAGATCCTTATATAACCCAATCTTAGCATGGAGAAAGATATGTAACTTACTATCTATAGACTATCATGTATCGATGCACATTCCATTTTCTGGGAATCCTCAATTTCAAGCAGGTCTTCTCTCTACTATTTTTGCAAGCTGGAGGGCGGAGGGCTTATCTCAGGTATATCAGCTATTAGACACAAGGAAAAACTGTGTTAGGTCTTTTGATATGCTTAGAATAGAATTTAATCTTTCGCATAGAAATTTTTTTGCTTATCTTCAGGCCAGACACTATGCTTTAAAACTTACAGATGACTATGGGTGGAATTGGTCCTTAGGGATCCTTGAGAACTGGCTGGTATTAGTTAAAAATGGACTCATGTCAATTACTCCCTGCTATGCGATTCTGATTTCCAAGACAGGTACAATTAATACTGACAGAACTGCCCTTAAATGGTCTGTATTATTGAACCAGGAACTAGACTCTAAAACACCTTATACTTCAATCCAAGAAGTTAGCCGAGCAACCTCCTCCGCAACTTGGAGGGAGTCGCATGTGAAATTACTCTACACGTCTTACTTTACTCCAGAAAAGGGATTTAAATGTGGAACCAAAAATTTTAGTATCTGCCCTAAATGTTCCCTCCCGCAGGCGAACCTTCTGCACATGATATGGACCTGCCCAAGAATCAGAAACATGTGGCTCAAAGTTCAATTTTGGCTCCGTAAAATTCTCACTGATCCTTCTATATGTTTCTCAGCAAAGAATGTAGTTTTTCTTCTAAAGTCGGGAACTGACCAACTTAATATCCAATTTATTAATCTTGCTATACTGGCTGTCAGATACCTTACCTTAAACAAATGGAAAATGCAGACAGTTCCTACCATTCCGGAAATTAAAAATTGCTTAAAAAAACAATGTACATTTGAACAACTTGATATTAGTCCTGATAATGAGGAAGAGATAACTAGGTTCTTTCTCAAATGGTCATTGTTTATAAAAGCACTCCCACCCCCTGAAATTGAATATTTAATATATCATTTTCAAAATTCCGACCTGGTTCTCCTAGGAATGTGGTAAATACTTCCCTTCCCTTTTCCCACCCCCCCTTTTTTTTTTTTTTCTTTTTTAATTATTCATTATTTTATGTTGTTTTTGTCTTATCATATATAATATGAAAAAACCAATAATGTGTAATCGAATCTGTAAAGCTATGGAACTATAATTGTATATGCAACTACATACTGGCTGTTATTTCTTTTTCCTTTGCATACCCCGTTCGGGGTTTAAATTTGTTTATATATGTATTGCGCATTATTGTAAATAAAGAAGTTTAAAAAAAAAAAAAAAAGAAAAACACAAAAAATCACATGCCATATTTAAATCATAATTTTTTTTTTTTTACTTTACTGTCCCTTTAAGAATAAATAGAACATATTCTGCTATATGGAGAGCATTGGAATGTGAAATATTCATTATTCATATCAGGTTAGTGCACTTGGTTAAACGTGATTGGGTTAGCATGCAAGTAAGGGTTTGGGGTTTTAGTCCACTTTTCACACTCCATTGAAGTCTGTGGGTGAATATGTTAAGTCCGTTAGGGATATTCGAAAGTTCAGCTTTTTGCGCCCTTCAGGCTAGCACTCGTGCACAATCTTTTTACTTATAACTTATAATAGGTGTGCTACCCGACTAGCACAAAAAGCTTACTTCTGCAAAGTTAACAGTTGTAATCTAGCCCAGTGTTGAAATAATTACACTGTTTTAACTGTGACACTTTCCATAAATACCACAATTATTTGGTTATGATATATTTTTGTTTTATAGAGGATACACCCTGGATAAAGTAAGGTATACAAAAGATGTATTGTTAACATTTGCTACCACAAGATGGAGTTTAACATAGCCTCTATCTGTCAGGAGTAACTACAAGCAGAACCTTACAGGGACATGAAACCCAAAACTTTTCTTTCATGATTCAGATAGAAAATACTATTTTAAACAACTTTTCAATGTATTTCTATTATCTAAATTGCTTTATTATCTTGGTATAATTTGTTGAAGGAGCAGCAATGCACTATTGGAAGCTAGATATACACATCAGGTGAGCCAATAACATGCGTCATATATATGCAGCCACCAATTAGCAGCTTCTGAGCCTACGTATGTATCTTTTTGAACAAGGGATACAAAGCGAACAAAACAATTGATATAATAGAAGTAAATTGGAAAGTTGTTTAAAATCACCTGTTCTATCTGAATCAGGAAAGAAAAAAAATTGGGCTTCATGTCCCTTTATGAACTAACAAGTGAATGCTGCACTTGTGGGGCAGGCTGTCTGCTTCTTATCCTGTCCACCACCTCTGCGTTGTAGGAGACAAATCACCCCAAACACTTTAACTTGGGATGATCAACAGACCCTGCTCACATGGATTAGTAATATGTGAGCAAGGGTCTGTTCTGTGCAAGCAAAAGCTTGTGCAATAGCACATAAGACTCCGGACATTCAGTGTCCCCTGCCCGTTCGCCACAAAGCCAGGTGAATAGTTTCCCAAGACGGGAAACTTTTCACCCCGGCACTACTTGTTCATTTAATTCTGCAGCACTGCCACCTGCTCACACACGTCTAATTGCATGGGAGCAGGGCCTCTCAATCACCCCAAAATTAACATGTTTAGGGTAATTTATCTCCGTCAACTCAGTGGTGACAGAGAGGGTAAGAGGCAGTAATTGCATGCATGGTGCCCAAGATTGTTTATTGTTGATTTTGGGTAAAATAAATTTGTATTATACTTTCATTATTTATTTTGCACCTTTTCACACACAAAAACATACGTACACAAACAAAAAAATGTATGTGAGTGTGTGTGTGGCTCTTTGTACTCAATTTATTCAAGGGTCCCATTCCTAAAATAGATATTGTATAAAAGATTGCTCTAAAATGAACCTATTTCTACAACAGAAGACACTAGGGAGTCAATGAGTTACATTTCAAGTCACTCTCAAAACATATGTTATATGTAGGAAAATGAAAATCTATTGTGTATCTCAAAACACTCATTATCTAAATACTGCACCTGTTGCAAATAATGTTTAACTTCTGTGTATAAAGATTTCTTGGTAGCCTCCCAGTTTCTTATAATTATATATTTAAGATCATTGATCCTTTTGAAGAGAGTTCACATAAAGTACATTATGTTTTGATATTTTGTTTTGGTTTTCAGCAGCCTGCTTCCATGTGGTAAGGAACCTGATAAATATCACATATGTATGTGCAAAACAAGCAAATCAGAGTGAAATTAACTCAAGCTGGACTATGACTGGTTACTAAAGATGGGTCTTTACTCATACTTAAAGGGACATGAAATCTAAAAAATTTCTTTCATGACTTAGATAGAGAATACAATTTTAAACAGCTTTCTAATTTACTTGTATTATCTAATTATTTCATTGTCTTGGTTACAGTAAAATTTGTTGAAGGAGCAGCAATGCACTACTGGTTTCTAACTGAACACATGGGCGAGCCAATGACAATCGGTATATATATGCAGCCACCAATCAACAGCTAGAAGCTAGGTTCTTTGCTGCTCCTGAGCTTACCTAGATAAGCTTTTCAGCAATATTTCATAAGGAAGCAAATTAAATAATCGAAGTAAATTGGAAAGTTTTTAAAATTGTATGCTCTGTCTAAATCATGAATGTCTATTATTGCTTTACTGTCCCTTTAATAATCTCCTTACATAAAACATGATACCATGGATGCATGTGATAAGGTCAAAGACTAAATGCAAGATTACATATGCGGCACAGGCTTCAGCGTAACTGCTGAAACCCGTGCCGCCCGTAATTAAACCTTGCACATCAGGGTATCACATATACGGCATCGGCAGTTCATAAAGTGCCGTAGGTCAGATAAACTAGCAATGTCCAGAAATGAGCTTAAATACACATTTCTGGAGTCGCTAGTGACTTACGGCACTTTAGAAACTGTGCCTAAGAAAATAAAATAAATGTCAAATATCCCGTAAAAATCTAACCCGCCTCCCAAAAATAAACCCGACACGTAAAACCCCTATATCAGTCATCAAACCCACATCGGAACTAATAATAAAAGTATTAACCCCTAAACCGACAACCCCCCCCCATGCAATATGCCTAATTAAACTATTAACCCCTATATCCGCCATAAAACCCACACCGCAAGTAATAATTAAATTATTAACCCCTATATCCGACATCAAACCCACATCGCAAGTAATAATTAAATTATTAACCCCTATATCCGCCATTAACCCACATCGCAAAGTCCCTATTAAAACTATTAACCCCTAAACCGCCATCCCCCACATTACAAATAAATAATTAAATTACTAAGCCCCCTAAATTAACACCCCCTAACCTAACACCCCCTAAATTAACCCAAATTACCTAAATTAAAAAATACTAAGTACTACACCTAATTTAAAGAATAGCAAATATACTCATTAATTATATTAGTTACTCTTTAAATTAGTTAATGCATTCGT
>CAJPDP010292495.1:0-13442 GCA_905336975.1 Bombina variegata variegata
AACATATATAATACATAAAGCACATATAGTAACATATATATATATATATATATATATATATAAAAATATATATATATATAGATATATATAATACATACATACATACATATCCATCTTTAGACAAGTATATGAAGTATCTCAATGTTAAAGCCCATTGTCTGCTTTTTCCCCTAACATTTGAGATCCTATATCTGAGCCCTTATAACTTTTTTGTGCAATATTTTAAAAAAAATATTTTTTATTTGATAGTGTTATCATGAGTGTAAGTGTACTTTGTAATGTATTTTTGATGTGTTTGTGACACTTGTTTCAGGAAACAGTTAACCAGAGGTCTGAGGATTCGTTAACCAGACAAGTGTTAACTTCAATTGCGCTCAAGCGATGGCGTTTACTTTCAACTTGTAGTAGGAGCAAAAAACCCTATGTGCTCAAACACCCGCAATAAACCCCTTAATGTTTTTACAGAACTGTTAGCACTCCATAGAAAGAGAGGCATTTAAGAAACCTTCAAGAGTTGAACAATGGTTAGGCATTCTAGAGAGGTCTAAAATGTTTTTTAGGGTTTTTCACCTACACTTCATTTAAGCATGCAGAATTCCTAAAAACTGTGACAAGGGACAATACGAATCTTTAAAAATTACTCAATTTTAAAGTTGCTAAATTGTTTATTCACATGATATTAGTGGTTCACAAACATGTTTTCTTGAATCCAAGCCATTGTGTATTGTATTATCTCTTTGTGTACAAAAGATGCCATAGCCATGCCCTTCATTTAATCTGCTTGGTATAGAAGCACTTTTGGTTCTATGGGAGTCCTGGGTGGTACTATGCAAGTGCATTCATTAAGGTTGTTACCAACACTTCAGTACGGTAGCTGCCCTTATATGTCAAGGTATTGCCATTTCTACATGTCTAGTGCACTATTAAGAGTAAGGAGAGATATAAAGTGGAGAGACAGGGACAATTAAAACAAAAAAAGATAGAATCAGGTAGAAGAACATTTCCTCGCCAACCAGTACTAGTGCTTTCTTGATAGCAAGCTTGGTAGCCAAGTTTTTACACCACAAATCGTATGAACCAATGCTGAGGATGTCGGAGACATATTTTTGCAATGATCCTATTGTTTCCTTGGATTTAATCACATACGACCAGAGCGGAGGGGACATTATGCATTCATAATCAAAATAAAAATTCACAGTTGCTCTAAAATCTGAATTTTCTAATATTTTATTTTGCAATATTTCACCTATTGGATCACTACATACTGTTAAAAAAGGATCAATCCACTAGAGGGAAGGAGTCATAGGCAGGAAGCGACAGAGAACCGGTGGGGTGATAGACAATCCTGCATCTCTTCAATTGCCAAGCTGCTGACTACCTCTGGAACACCCAAAGAACTATCGAAGGGGATACTGAGGGACCTGGAGGTGCCTGTTACTGGCTGAGTGGGTCCGGTGTGATCTGTATAGGCTAGATTAACAATGTGCGCTGCTGTCCTGGGGAAATCGGCAACAAGGAGTAATTTGGTGAGATCAATGCCTCTGGCTACTCCTTGTCTATTTTTATTTTCTATGCTGTCCCCTACAGACATTTCAGCTTAGCAGCCTCTAGGCATAGCCCCACGACCTCACACTATATTTGTCCCACAGCGCATCAGGCGCTTCTGTTATCCACAGTGTCACATATACTTCTAGGAGGACATTTATTACCACCACCTTTTGGAGGGCTTAATTATTGGACTTCCACTCTAACATCTATATACTTAGGGGCCGATGAGCCTACCATGCTTATTCTTTCTGCATATCCTGGCTATTAGAGGCCTCACAGGCTGACACCTTTTCTCTAGACTAGGGTGCTAACATTTCCAACTGCAGCCCTGATACCATTAATGTTCCCCCTATTGAGACTATCCCTCAAGGAATATTTCATTTTTCCGCCTCATTCCCATATAACCGAGATAAATTTGGGGATATTTTGCCTTGTGCCCACAAAGTAACAACACTGGTCATTGTCCTCTATTAGGGCCTCATAAACTTTGAAAAAGAAATCAACACTTATAGCGGGCCCTCCATTAGTACCCTTGCAACTGGGTCTTACTCTTCTCATCAATCCGCAGGCTCCCCGAGCCTTAGTTCCCCACAAAAAGTTTGGGACTGGTTATTTATCCGGACATTTCTAAACATTGTCAGTTGGCTGCTGCATCAGCATATGTATCTGAGTGGAGTGTTTTTCATGTTTATGCATTTCTCACCTGTTTATGATTCATAAGTGTTGTAAATATGAAACCAACTAACACGCACTATTAGTTTACTGACCACACATCACATTCCTACTCAAGATAACATATAGGTCCCTAACATACCCCGGTGCCCTTTCACACCTATAAGTATCCCCAGCCAGAGTTAACGGGACCCATATCCCCTTTTCAATACTTTTTGTTACTTACACCACTCGAGATAACACCCTGTGAGGGCGTTTGAACCATAAATATAACTCCCGCACTTTATTCTTGGGGTTTTATCCTTTACCAGGTGGCCACAGCTGCCCTTAGGCCCCTAACACTACATTGAGGTTAACATCATACATACAGTAACATCATACTACATCCATAGTACATTATTTTATATATTGCATCTCCTAGTAGCATTATTCTTTTGGTAGTGTCGATTGTGAGTCGCACAGGAAGGGATTGGTTCCTCTAGTCCCCCTCGCGCCTCACCCTTTCCGGCCCAGCTTGTCTGGGTTGGTCACTGGCCCTTTCCTTTTACCCTTCCTTTTGGTCGTATCCCCCTCCCTGAAGTGCGTGGGGGTCCTTGGGGTCCCCCTCAATCGTGCAGGTTGGCCTGTATATTGGTCCCCTCTAAACTGATTGCTTCTTAAAAAGTTAACATGTTCTAGGTGTTGCCAATATAGGTAGGCTGTGTCTGGCCCCGCTCTCGCCTTTCACTACTAGCTTAACTTGCGTCAGATGATGATATAAATTTGATGTCAGGTTTGATGGTCTAACAGTTCCTTACAGATTTCAAAGTGGTCAGGGTGGGTCATATTGCAAGTCTGCACAAAGCTTTCTAAAGGTGTTAACCATGCCGCACTCCTCCAGAAGAAACCCCAGGACCCCTGCAGCAATTAAGAAGACGGTTGTAGATCATTTCTCTCAATCCCACAAGGAACCTAATCCTTTGAGGAAAGAAGCTAGCGACCCTGAGTCGCAGGATGAGGGTTCTCAATCGAGCTCCCAATCTGGGGCCCATCTTAACCACTACATTACGGAGAGCACACTGCAAAAAATTCTTGCGGCACAGACCAAATCTATCACTGCAGAGATCCAGCACAGTTCAGCAGAACTTTGGAAAGATATAGCTGAAATTGAAGACAGAGTAGATACTCTTGAGAGACAACATGATGACTTAGCTACAGATCACTCAAACCTACTATCATATGCTGAAAACTTGGCAGAGCAAATCTACCAGCTTGAATTAAAATTGGCTGATGTGGAGGATAGAGCCAGGAAGAACAACGTTCGGTTCAGAGGCATCCCTGAGACCGTAGCACCAGGTGAACTACAAGAATTCCTCATGCCATTATTCACCACTTTCTTAGGCCCCCTGGAGGGCAACAAGCATGCCATGGAGCGGGCCCACAGGGCTCTCAGACCAAGATCGATGTCATCTGACAAGCCGAGGGACGTGGTTTGCTTTCACCACTTCACCTTCAAAGACCGCTTGATACAGGCGGCATTTAGTAAACCTCCCCTGCCTGACACCTTTAAAGACATCCAGCTCCTACCGGATCTCTCTTCTCACACACTGCAGCAATGTAGACTTTTTGCCCCTATCACTTCTCAACTTTGGAAAGCTAATATCAAATATAGATGGGGTTTCCCCACTAAACTCATTGTGACAAANNATGTAGTATCCTCTCCTTCCTTGGGCGGTACTCTCCTGGTTAACTGGGGCCTTCAAGCTGATATGGAACACCAAGAGGTTAACCGTTCTAGATTACGGGTCACAGCCCCATTATGGTCATTAAAAGAGCAGAGACCCAAGCGCCAAAAGCCCAACCCCCCCTGACCACATTTTGAGGCCTCAAGCCTTACCTACCTGATATCTTTTTGGTGTATTTCATTGTTAGATCTCTGGTTTATGTTGGCATAATGCACCTTCCAAAACTTTTTCTGCTTATCTTATGTGTTTAATATGGATTGAGTTAGAAATCTGATTACATTTTTATATATCATATGTTTATTTAGAGAGTGGGGCTACTCTCACACTAGTCCTGCCTTCCTAGTTCGGTTTAGCTCCCCCCCAGACATCGGAGCCCACGTTAGGGTTCCACACAGGTGGACTATTTCCACCAGATCCTCCCCTCACTCCCCTCCCACCCACCTAATCCACACCCACTTTGACCCTTCCTTTTCTTTAGTTGCTAAATGGATTCAGGCCCACAAATGACCTCCCTCAGGTTCCTGACCCACAATGTCAGGGGCCTGAACACTGTTGGTAAGAGGAGCCTACTATCCAGAACCCTATGCTTCCATAAAGGCGATGTGGCATTCTTCCAGGAAACACATTTGCTGGCAGAATCTTCCCCCTCGTCTATATCGCGGGACTTCCCTGTTATGGAGGTTGCCTCCTATTCCAAGAAGGCTAGAGGTGTAGCCATTCTAGTTCATAAAAGAGTGGCTTTTGAGCCTCTCCAAGTGATTAGGGACCCGCAAGCGAGATACCTTATCCTGGTATGTAACCTCGACCATGTAACTTACACACTGGTTTCTATTTACTTGCCCAATACCCTACAGCCTAGATATCTAAAGAAAATCCTACATAAAGTAGAACAGTCCAGGCAGGGAAGGGTGATCCTGGCGAGCGTTCTGACTCAAAACACACTACTAGATCTAGACCCAATTGGAGGTTACCTCATCACCTTCTATCAGATATTCCCTTTAGAGAGGATATTAGAAAGGAAATAAATTATACCCTCCACATTAATGACACCCCTGAGATACGCGAGGATGTGATTTGGGGGGCCTTTAAGGCCACTACTAGAGGTCTTTTTTACAAAAGCAGGCACATTTGAGGAAACAAGCGGGCCTTTCTCTGTCCCAAGCTCATTGTAGGCTAAGGGCGCTCAAGCTTCAAAGACGCACCTCAGATAACACAGACATTGAGATAGAAATCAAGTACCTTAGAAGGCACATATGTCACTTAGAATTTCTCAAGACTCAAACTAATCTACTTAGGCTAAAGCAGCTTCTGTACTCCAAAGATAACAAAGCGGATACCCATCTTGCTAACAAACTTAGACACCGTACTAGTGCATCCCGCATCCATGAGCTCAGGCAAGGCACACAATTGTTCAGACTCCCGTCCCTAATAGGTCAGCAGTTCATTGAGTACTACTCTGCACTTTACAACATTCAGGATGAGGTGGCATTTAGGCCGGTCCCATCAGAAGCTATAGGCACATTCCTGCACTCTTTGAAGCTACCAACCTTAGATGAGACCCATATAGAAAGCATTGATGTTCCCATTACCTACCAGGAGGTCAAACAGGTCATCAAAAACCTAAAATCCCTTAATGCCCCTGGTCCTGATGGCTTCACCGCAATCTTCTATAAGACATACCTACATGAGATAACACCCATCCTCACTAGATTTTATGATTTGGCGATAGATGAGGGCAAATTTCGTAGTGAGTTTCTTGAGGCCTCCATCATTACAATACTCAAACCCAACAAAGACCCAACCCTTTGTGCTAGCTACAGACCCATCTCACTCATCAATACTGATGTTAAAATATACTCAAAGATATTGGCTAACAGATTGGCGAAGCTTCTCCCCACCCTCATTAACCCTGATCAAGTGGGCTTTATACCTGGGACGGAGGGTCCAGACAACACCAGGAGGCTCCTTAATATTATTTTAGAGGCTAAAAGGCTCAATAGGCCACTTGCTGTTCTTTCTCTTGATGCTGAGAAAGCATTCAACCGAGTTTGATGGGAGTAGTTGTGGAGGGTCCTGGAGACTTTCCACTTTCCGACACACATCATAAAAGCCATGAGGGCTCTTTTCTCGGCTCCCACGGCCTCGGTCAGGGGATTGGGGTTTAGTTCTGAACCCTTCACCATCTCAAACGGCACTCCTTTTTGCGCTTGCTATAGAACCTTTAGCTGCTGCCATTAGAGCAGACAGAGAAATCGCAGGAGTTACACTCCATGGTATAGTGCACAAGGTGGCTCTGTTTGCAGATGACACCACAATTTTCTCATCCAATCCCTTGAGGGAGATACCTAGACTTCTGTCCCTGCTAGAGACTTTCAGTGCTCTTTCATATTACAAATTAAATCACAATAAATTGCAAATTTACACTTATGGCTTCTCTGAAAACATATCTGTAAGCTTACAAGATAAATACAAATTTGTACCTAATAATACATATATCTCCCATTTAGGAGTCAAATTGTCCAACTCAATCCCACAAATAATAGACGACAACTATAAACCTCTTTTGGCTGAACTTCGTACTCTGAACCAGTGGTGGAACTACAAATGCATATCAGGGCTGGGTCGTATAGCCGCCCTAAAGATGAGTTACCTCCCTAAACTAACGTACGTCTTGAGATGTTTGCCCATCAGAGTGCCTAGATCCCTCCTTATCTAGTTTCAAAGCACATGCATCAAATATATTTGGCAGGACAAACCTCCCTGAGTTGCCCACAAACTTTTACAGTACCCCAGAATGCACGGTGGAGTAGCCTCTCCATCTATATCTAGATATTATGAGGCAGCCATGCTCACGCATATTTCCCAGTGGGGAGTAAAAGACTCCGAAAATAAATGTAGGACAATTGAACAGGCCTCTTTGCCTTATGACTTAAACCTGAGGGACCTGATATGGACGTCTCCACACTGCAGGAGACATTTTGCATTTGCGAACCTGCTAGTTTGGGAATGCCTAGCTGCATGGGAACAGTTAAGACACTAGTCTCAGGTAGCCCCTCACCCCTCCCCAATTACTACCATGGCTGGCCTCCTCTCTGGCCTACCAGACTCACACCCAACCGCCTGGGCAAGATTGGGTATTTTGAAGGTAGCGGACCTTTGGTCAGCGACTCCTCGAGATGCATTTGTTACACTTAACCAAATTGAGAGTTCCTTACCTATTCCACCGTACATGAAATTTGAATATACCAGGGTCACTAGCTTTTTGGCCAGTTGGGGTTTTAAGCCTTCACACTCTTGCCAACTAACCATTTGCAAGGGCTTAGGTTAGGAAAACCCTTATCTCTTCACTACACTATAATGGAAGGCGCAATCCCGGTAGATAAAGCCCTACATATTCATAAATGGGAACAGAAGCTAGAGTTTACAGCACCTACCAAAGAATGGCACCTTACACTTCTTCTTACAAAAAAGCACTACACTGTATCACCATATATGAAACCTATGTTAAATTACTCACGCACTGGAATTACGTTCCAGCATGGCTTGCCACAATTTTCCCGAAGGCCTCCCTGATCTGTTGGAGAGACTGCTCAAGCGTAGGTGACATGACCCATATCTGGTGGGGCTGTCCCAAACTGAAGCCCATCTGGATTACGTGCTTCACCACACTTGCGAACATGTGTATTTCCCTCCCTAGAACCCCAGAGACTGCCCTATTTAATTTAGACACATGTAAACTGCCCAGACATTATGGCACACTCTGTATATACCTCTTTTCAGCTGTTAAACTTAATATAGCCAGAGCTTGGAAAAGAACGAGTCCCCCTGCGTGGTCTGACATTGTCCTAACAATGGCTTACATATACTCTATGGAAAAAAATATATATTACACTATGGGAAGGTTTGACTTCTTTGAACTATTTTGGACGAATTAGAAGAGTAGATTTGACACCTTGTGGCTTTGAGACCTAACATAACCTCTTCCCTACCTATGGGAAGTGCCCGTTGTCCCTCACCAGATCTGCTGGGCCTGTAGGCCCCTTCCTAGACCTATTTTCCCCTAATCTAAGTTTCCCATTCCCTTCCCTAAGAATCCCCTCCTTTTCCTTCCTTTCCCTCCCCCTCATAGCAGAATAGTGTGAATGTATCCGACTGCCCCCCTAGGAGAAAGTGGGAGAGCAGGGATTTCAGAATCATATATTGTTTCTAATGTGTAATCACTGTATCTGTTATATTGTATTTGCACAATTGTATTTATTTGAGTCTTTGAAGAAATCGTACGCTTTGGTCGTACAGCTGTTATACTTATCTATTTTTCTGGAAAAACAAATAAAATATTTTCAAAAAAAAAGTATCAATCAAGATACAGGTCCTTCAACCTGCAATATAATTGCAAAACTCCCCATATCGACATTGAACCCTAAGGCCCCAATTCTAAAAAGATCCCTGGGCTGGTGAGATTCTATAGGAATGCCCGCCATCCCTTCTATTTCCCTGGTGGAATGATATAAAGCCCCTGAAAACAGGGTGCAAAATAAAATTCATCATTTTAAAGTCTTACAAAACAAATAATTAATCTAATTATACAAAAATCTGTAACAAAATTGTTTGCCAAGAATTGCATTTTATTAAAAACTTAACATTTGTAGCTAAATTACACAGGAATAAATCTTATTATTTATCCACAGTGTTAACCATAATTTAAATAAACTTGATTTGCAAAAACAAAAGCAAGAAATTTGTAGTTAAAAGAACAAAATACAAACTATACTTGTTGTTTTTATAAAATGGGCTGAAGATGGGCATTCCATGGATGTATATGAAATTGTCTCTCAAATCCCAGAGTAATTCTAAATAATTTTTAAACAAAAGCTCTCACTATTTTTTGTTGCAAGTTAAAAAGTGGTGAGTTTTCACCAAAATACTCAAAACACTAATGATTCTGAAGGGAAAACCTATACATACCAAAATTACAGCAAATTTAAGGTACAGTGCACTAAAAACAGCGTGATTTGATTTGTAGTAAGCGCAATACTTATGTTTTAAAACAGGCTGGAATCCTCCTCTGTACTTCTTTGCCCTTCATTGCAAACTTTTACATAGGACAGAGCTCTCCTTATTTGTATGTGAGACATTTGCTACTCGCAGGGACAGACCCTTTTTTTTATAGAATTCCATGAGGCAAGGGACTTCCGGTGGGAGGGACTTAGGGATGGCAGCATGAAGACGGAGCTCCGACATTGACTCGCCATAAAAGTCTAAATCTGACCATTGCTCCGCTGCCATCCAATTTTCCCCACAGCCTTATCTTGCTGGGTGACCCTACGTGGGTTTTCGCCAGCCGATTGCCTCTCTATGAAGGACCCACCATCAGCCCTATCCCCCGGCAGCACTGCAGTGATGACGGCCACGTGGGCCGCCATACTCCACCTTGCAACAAACCCTGAATGGCACCAGCATCAGGAGACTTCATCAGATACTCACCCTCCATAACAAGGCTCCTGGAGAGACCTACAACACAGCGCTACCTGAGTGCGGACCTAGCCGTATATCTAAGAGGTAAGGCCTCAAACCCTGGGCAGCAACCTTGCAAGACAGGGCCATACAATTGCCTTAAACACGGCCTTCCTCACCATGCCAATTTAGATTTAATGCACAATGTAACTATTTATATGTGTGGAACACAACTTTACCTCTGCCTCAAAGGGGGGGGGGGGTATATGACATTCCCTTTTGCCCCCCCCTTTTTCTTTTATTTCCTTTTTTTCTCTCTCCCCCAACTCTCGCACCCCCACACACTCCCTACATCCAACTAGCCACCTACCTACCTTTTAGTGTTTAATGATGGCTCTTAAACTTTTTACTTGGAACGTTGGTGGTATTAACTCTCCTAGTAAAATAAAATCCATTCTAACACACCTCTGTAAGTTGAATGCTGATGTTGCCTTCCTCCAGGAAATGCATCTTTTAGATGGGGAACACAAGAAATTGCGAAGTGACTGCGTAGGGAATATAGCTTACCTATCTTACCAAAGTTGTAGTATGGGACTGGCCATTTTGTTTGTAAAAGACTCCAAGTAGAAATTAAAACACTATCACTGACCCTGACAGCAGGTTTCTCATTGTCCAAGCCTCCATCAACTACACATTATGCAACATATATGCCCCCAACATAAAATCTCTTGGGAATCTTTAATTCAGATGCTATCTCCCTTAATATGCACTAAATTAATATTGGAGGTGACTTTAATTTGACTCTACAGCCAGCTATCGACAGAACTTGGTCAGATGAGAGATTAGTCAATAAAAGGTTACAGTGTTTTAACAGTAAATACGAACATATCATTTTTAAACTGTTTAATGATACCCTGGCTGGTGATGTTTGGTGAAGGAGACACCCCAAAGATAGGGATTTTACCTGTCTCTCTAAGACTAACTATTCTTAGACCTCTTTTTAATTTCGGACTAACTAGTCTCCCAAGTCACCTCGAATAGGATCCACAATATACTAATCTCCGATCATGCTCCTGTAGAAATGACCTTAGGTTCCTTACCCATAAGCCCAAATAGAAATTATCTTTGATTCCCCTCCTACCTTCTCACATCTGAACCCTTTCAGAAACATCTTATACATGCCTGGAACGATTATTTTATGGATAATGTACCCCACTCATCTAATCCACAATTATTCTGGGAAGCTGCCAAGGCAGTTATATTGGGCCATATTATCTTGTACTTAGCAGACCTAAAACATAAAATCCAATATAGATATAATACTTTACAAACCAAATTAGGTCAAGCCTACTTAGACTATTGCACATCTAAGACCCGCCTCTCATATGACAACTACATTGTTGCCAAGATAGAGTTTGATGCCTTTCTTAAACAACAAGCAGACACCGGTCTTTTAAAATCAGCAGGCAAATTCTACTGTTTTTTTAGCTGCTAAAGCAAAAACACGTTCAGCAAAAAAAGACATAGCGGCCCTTAGATATAGAGGAAAAACTTTCAGAACTTCCTCGGAAATAGCAAGCTGCTTGGCAAACGACTTCTCCCATCTATACACAAAACAACAACTAAATACACCAGACTCTCAGAGTAGCTTCTGGCAATCCCTTACTCTCCTCCATTTTACGCCAATGCAAAAAGACATACTAAACGCCCCAATAATGCCAGCCGAAATTCAGTCTACCATTAAGTCCCTATCCTTGGGGAAAACCGCGGGACCTGATGGACTCCCCACTGAATTCTATTGACTCCTATTTTCATAAATCATACCCACTCTCTCTAATCTGTTTAATAAACTCTTTCTCCTTGACGGGATCCCCCCTAAATCCTTTACAACAGCCAATATCACTCTGATACCAAAACCAGGTAAAGAGCACTCCCTTCCAGAGTCATACAGACCCATTTCCCTCTTGAATACCGATTACAAAATTCTTATGAAAATACTAACTAATCAGTTGAAAACTATCATTCCCTCCCTGCTATACACTGACCAATCTGGGTTTGTCCTAATCTAAGAAAGGTGTTACATACCCTTAATCACTTTTGGACTGATGACACTTGCCGTAATAGGGACCAGGAGGCCTTCCCCCTATCTTTAGATGCGAAGAAGGCCTTCAATAGAGTCGAATGGCCTTACCTATTGCATACCGTTCAACAATTTCACTTTGAGGGTCCCTTCCTAGACTTTATCCATAAGATTTACTCTACCCCCACAGCAAGCATTATTGTGAATGGCCTCAACTCTCCAAACTTCACCCTTAAAAGGTTCCCCACTTTCCTCCTTGCTGTTCGACATGGCCCTTGAACCACTCGCTCTCAAACTAAAATAAGTCTTTCAGGGTATTTCTATCAAGCATACCAACTTACATATGGCCCTATATGCAGATGACATGTTGCTCTTTGTTAGCAACCCCTCTTTGTATATCCCTAAAATTGTCAACACACTAATTACCTTTGGAGACTTCTCTGGTTATAAAATAAACTAATAAACTAATAAATAAAATAAATAAACAAAATCTAAAATACTCTGGTTAACTGATAATAAACCCCTAGAATTCATTTATGACGCAACCTAACACCCTAACCTATCTAGGTATATCTTGTCACCGTAATCCCCACAAACTATATGAACGTAACATCTCAAACCAATGTACTCAGCTAATAATGCAACTGAAGGCTTGGGCTAAACTTCCCCTGGGTTTTACTGGCCGTGTTAACTTAATAAAAATGATGATCGTACCCAAACTCCTCTACCCACTTTTGATGTTGCCATTTCTTTTGACCAAAACTGACTTATCCCACATGAATAAAGCAATTCAGTCCTTCATATGGGGAGGTAAGAGAACACACATAGCAACTAAAACTCTGCAACAATCATACATCAATTGAGGTTTGGCACTTCCTAATCTCAAATTCTACAACTGGGCGGCATTGGTCCGCTTGCTTATAGACTGGCAACTAAACACGGCACATTTCATAGATCCAACCCTGGAGGTTGCTGTTGCATCTCCAAATGCTCTGGCCTACTTACCATATATTTCATACCGGGATTTTCCCCCCGAAATTAAATCTTTTATATAAAGATGCCCTAAAAGCATGTTGGTCAACCTTTAAATATCTTGGAAACAAGTCCCCCGCCCCAAGATACATCACCTTGATGGGGAACAGAGACTTCCCAGCGGGAGATGAGACAGTCCCTTTTAGATTCTAGAAATTTTGGGGTGTTCACTCAATAGGTGAGTTCTGGACCAATTATCACACACGATCAAGACCTTTCAAGACCTTAGAAACCGATATGATTTACCCAACACACAATTCTATGCTTACCTCCAGGTCAGGCACTACATAAAATTTTGGGAACTCTCCCCATTTGCCCATATACACATTGCCTACAAAATGGTAAGCTTCTCCATATCCCCCATCTACTATCAGCTAATCACATACGCCTCTATACATCTATAAATCATGAAATATTTCTTGAAGCAACACTTTGGGGTAAATTTACTATTGTGCGGACGGACATGATGCAATGTAGCGTATCATGTCCACCGCACATCGATAAATGCCGTCGGCATTTATCATTGCCCCAGCAGTTCTGGTGAACTGCTGGTGCAATAGCGCCCCCTGCAGATTCACGGCCACTAGCAGGGGGTGTGAATCAGTCCGATCATATTCGATCAGGCTGATTGCTGTCTGCTACCTCAGAGTTCTTAACTTCTGCTTCAGGCAGAACTGAAGCAGAGTGGGTCAGAAGCAGCATCCGCTGCTTCATAAATCGACCCCTTAGAGGGGAATGGAAGGACATACTGGTGCAGACTGAATGAGCAGTAAACTACTTAACTGAAAAACGACTAAATTCATATTGTAACCCTGCAAGGAGGGGAGGGGGGAGGCTTTTTCCCTTTTTACCAGCCAATAAGATTTCACTTCCTCTCATCCTATTGGCTGATGTGAAAATGTCAGCCAACAGGAATGTAAGGTACCCCAATA
>CAJPDP010292505.1:0-10031 GCA_905336975.1 Bombina variegata variegata
GATCTCTCTGGTTCAGAAGATCCTGAATCAGACTCTGAAATTGCTCAATCTTTCCAATATGTTTAAAATGTATTATATTCGTTCTTTGTTGAAGGAAGTTTTGGTTACTTTGGGTATTGAAGAGTCTAGTCCTCTTGTTAACAAAGCCAGTAAAGGTTTAAATTCTGTTTTTAAACCTCCCGAGGTTACTCCTGAGTTTTTTCCTATTCCAGATGCTATCTCTGATATGATTACTAAAGAATGGTCTAAACCTGATTTTTCTTTTATTCTTTCTTCTAGGTTTAAGAAGTCATATACTTTACCTGTGGCTAATTTAGAGTTTTGGGAAAAAGTCCCTAAAGTTGATAGGGCTGTTTCCACTCTTCCACTCAAGTAATAGGAACTATGAAGGTTATCACGGAGGTTATAACAGACAGAGAAATTATATGACAAATACAGACTGGTCATATAATATAAAGACCAAGGATTATAGGCAAAATGGTGGATATAACAGACATTGGAACACAGTTGAGAATCAACAATCAAATTACTACCCACCACACTCCAGGGAGCATGATAAAAATTGGAGAGTCAATACTAACAATAGATTCCACATTTTAGACGAAGATAAGCACCCAGAAAGTGTAAACTATTTTTTAGAAATGAGCCCACAGAGACCAGGCCCTTCAAAAAATACAGAACACAAAAAAGACCTCTCAATAGGAATAAGGAAAAGAACAAGAGAGAAAGTAGAGGAGGAAAAAGAAAGAGAAATAAAAAGAGTGAAATAAATACAAACAAAAAGAATATTATTTTTAATCTAAGTAAAAAAACTCTAAGTAATGAGGAAGAAAGAATTCTAAACTTAGGTCTTAGCTTTGCCCCATCTACTAGGTTAAACAAATTTGACACTCATATTCATGTAAGCCAATTTGTTAGAAAATTGACACTCAAAAAATACTTTATGTGAAATCCAATCGAAAGAAATTGGCAAAATGATAAACCATTAACAAATCCCCCTCTCCCTGATACAGGAAATACCTCTGATATCCCTAAAATAAAACATTCAGACCTTAAACCTAAGTCCAGATTCTACCCCACCAATGAGAAGGGTAGAAATCTGGAATTATTTGAAAAATTGGTACAAAAGGACATAAAAAAGGCCAAAATGTAAGGTCTTGCGAGCTGGCTTTTTCCATACACCCCATACACCAAATCTTCCTGTGTCCGGGAGACAATATCCGGCTTGAGGAAGAAGGGGACAGCGGTAACCGGTGTCGGAAGTCTCGTGAGCCAGCGGAGGCTGGGTGGCTCTGGCCACAAGCTCAGACGGAGCATAAAGAGCTGGGTAGCGGCGCAGAAGCAGCAGTAAGAGGGACAGAAAACCTGGACATTGGTGCTTCAGTAAGCCGGATACCAGAGTCTGCTTTCGAGTTGGAATATTGAGCGAGCAAGCAGGATTCATAGTGTCGCAACTTTTTTCAGCCGGGAGATGGAGGGGAGGTATCCTGCCTGGAGCCGGGCAAGGAAATTGTTGAAACAAGAACCTGCAAAAAACACCCAAGAGATCCGGAGAAAGCGGAGGTATCCGAACAGAGTTGTCCCAGGAATAAAACCGCAAGTATCAAATATTAATTGTGTAAGTTGCTACCCAGGCCGCCTGAGCCTGGAGCGGAAAGTTTTGGTGTTTTATTTTAAAAGCTGGCCATACAAAAGGCAACACCAGGGAGGCCCTATACATTAAATGGATAGAACTGTGAAAATCTGTTAATGGAGTGACTCTGAAAAAGTCTAGTAATGTTAAGAATTTATAGGCGCAGAGTCTCTTACTGGATGGTATAGACGGTTTTAAAGTGGTGACTTATTGCTTGGTTTTTGCTTAGAGAAAAAAGGTAATTATATGTAAAAGGCAGCTGCATAGAATTAAATCCAGTCATCGACATATATTAGAACACATAAGAGCATAAGGAGTGGGTGGCTTAAAGTGTGAAGTTTGAGATATCCCAGTGCTATAAGGCTGCTCTGATCCCGCTTTTTAATTTTTCCCTGTGAATTTATTTCATTACATCTTAGCCCAGTGTCTGCGGGCAAAACTGGGCAGGCATAAGAAAGAGCATACAGTATGAGAGCTAATTGTCTTCGGGGTGCAAAGGGGAGAATATCCAGGATTGGAAGAGAGTAAAGCGAGTAAAGAGCCGGGAACTTGATCTAAGGGACTGCCTTAAAGTTACAGTACACACTCTTTTCCTGGAACTGGTATTAAAGGCTTTCTACAGAGAATTGAATTCGCTTATTTGCAGGCACAAGACTGTGAGAGTGATCTGGTGAGTACCCTATCTCTATTCTAAGGCGGACATAGCATCCACACTGAAAAGCTTTTAAGGGGGTTTTAAGGGCCTCGTTTTCGAGAAGACAGATGGCTGGTGGACTGATTATAGGGGCCAGGGGTCAATAACAAAATATCAGTAATGCTGCTTTTTGTGGTTGTAGAAGTTAAT
This sequence comes from Bombina variegata variegata, assembly GCA_905336975.1. Lineage (NCBI taxonomy): Eukaryota > Metazoa > Chordata > Amphibia > Anura > Bombinatoridae > Bombina > Bombina variegata. The sequence continues at coordinate 2,478 of CAJPDP010292505.1, forward strand.
AGGGAGCCTGTGTGGGTTTATCAAGTTACTGCTATTAATGGTTATAAATTATAGGCTGGGTCTCAACATCTATTCATAATTGAAATTGGTTTTCCTTTACCAGGGATTCTGGTTAAGTGAATACATTATTGATTATAGCCCTAGCATAGATAACGGGGTAAAATTTCCTTTAAAGAGAGTAATATTTATATCTAATCTAAAGTCTTCTGTTTTCAGATCCCTAGTAAGATAAGAGATAAAAATAGGCTTAGTGTTGCTCTGCCTTTAGTAGATAGCTTTCTAAAGTACTTTGGCTATCAATTGCCTGAGATAAGTATTATAGCTGGACTTGCTGTTTATCACTTTAAGAAAATTTATTTATCTAATTCTTTTTTTTTTTTTCTTTCACACAGTTTTATTCACTTGCATGTGAGGGTTTGTTTATCACATTGTACATTTGGTAAAAACAGAAAAAAAGGAGGAGAAAGGAGATAAAGAGGAAATTGTTCCTTAAAGGGACAGGAGAGTATATTATATGAACACGTAAATATAAATTTATTTATATCTATTTAAGGTTTAAAAGCACTTCTTAGTAAGTACTCACAGAACATAGGATTAATGGAAAGGTTTGTCACCAACACTAGAGTAAAATCACCAGCTATGCCAGCTAAAAAAGATAGAAAAAATAAAATGGCTCAAGATAACATAGAAAGTCCTCTAGATACATCTAGGTTATTGGGCACACAGCCAGAAGTACAAACAATGTTCAATCAATTAGCAGAATTAATTCTCCTTAAATTTGAGCTAGTACAAAAAGAACTAGCCGATTTGACGGTTGAGATAAGACAGTTCTCAAACAGGTTAATGGAAGTAGAGACGCGTGTATCAGACTTAGAGGATATATGTACAACCAGGAAGAGCAGACTAAAAATAACAGTGACATAATTAAAATATTACAAGCCAAAATTGAAGATCTTGAGGACAGATCGCGGCGTAATAATGTAAGAGTGGTGGGACTTCCAGAAACTGGCAAATATAGTGACCTATTAGAGTTTGCCTCTACAACTCTCCCTAATTTGCTGGAAATACAAATAGAGGAAGGAAAGATGCGGGCTCATAGAGTAGGCCCTCCTAGAGAGCTAGAGGAAGGTAAAGGGCGTCCAAGAATGATTATAATTAAGTATTTGAGTTTTGTAGACAATACTAGGCTATTGCAGCAATATAGAAAGAGAAAGGCATTAATGGTAGATAATAAACAGATTTTTCTATTTCAAGAATTCTCGGCGGAGACATCTGCCAAAAGGAAGGAGATGGCCCCTATTGTACTGCGTGTATTACTGCAGGAATAAAAGCAAATTTAAGGTACCCAGCAAAACTAATAATTGAGGACAGCGAGAAACACATAGTGCTAAATACGATATCAGAGGCTAAAGCTTTTTGCATTAAGAAGAATATAAAAGTGGTCAAGAACATACAAAACAAGACAAGAGCAGGAAGAGTAGGTAGGGATGATGATAATAAAAGAGGAGAGTCTTAGGGTGGCCCTGGGGCGAATGGGGTATGACTACAAAAGAAATGGAATGGTATATAATCTGTATGTTGATGTGGTATTATTTTTATGATGTTGTGATAGAAAGGTTTTTTTGTTTTTTTTTCCTCCTCCTCTTCCCCTTTCCTCTGCTCCTCAAGATTATCGCTAGGATCTTGTATTATAAGAGATATAATGTTGGGTTCGGGTTCTTGTGTATTGAGGTAAAGATATGGGGGAGAACTTAAAAATAGTTTCTTGGAATATTGGAGGAGTGACGTCACCAATTAAACGCAAAAACATTTTAAAAACATTGAAAAGACATAGCCCTGATATAATCAGTCTGCAAGAGTTACATTTGAAAGCAACAAAAATCTCCAAATTAAAAGATAATTGGATTAAGGAGATTACTGCAACACCATGTATAAAAAGAAAAGGTGGGGTAGCCATACTTATTAGTAAAAATATCTCATATAATTTGATTAAACAAGAGCTTAGACCCTTTTGGGCATTACATGATGGTACAGATAGAGATTGGGAAAAAAAATTTGGTCACTCTGTAATGTATGTGATCCTAACAGATTGGATCTAGATTTCTGGCAGAGATTAAAAGTCAAATTAATCCCATATCTAGGCCAGACCTTGTTAATGATAAGAGATTTTAATATGGTAATGCATACAGAGATAGATCAATTTCGGCAGAAGCAATCTGCTAGGCAACAAAGAGAGGCAAAATGCTTGAAAGAATTTAGCAAGGATCTAAAGTTGAAAAATATATGGCGGTTGCAGCACCCTGATACCCGGAATTTTTCATGTGAATCTAGGGCACACAAGAATTTTTCACAGATAGATATGTTTTTAATAGAAGATGCCCTTTTAAAACTAGATATAGAATCTCAAATAGAGAATATCATAGTATCGGACCATGCTATTATTACTCTAAAAGTAAAGTTTAATGACAATGGAGGGAAAAATATAAACACCTTTAGCTTTCCCAAATATATGTACAATAACGTACGATTCTGTAATTTGCTTCGGATGAGATGGCAAGAATATTGCAAATTAAATGAGGAATATCGGTATAAGCCGGAAATTCTCTGGGAGGCAGGGAAAGCGGTTATGAGAGGAGAAATAAAAGCATATATGGTCAAAATTAAAATAAAAAAGGCAGAGAGCAGAGAGTTACATTTAGCAAACCAACTTAAAAACAGGTTCAGGAAGTATCTGAATAACCCAGATTCAATAACTTGGGAAAGATACACCTAAGCCAAGACAGAAAGGGAGGCATTTTTAAAGACCAAATGGTCACTAGAAGAATTGAAGGCAAGAGCATATTTTCAGGGATATCAAGGTATCTCAGCGAAAAACTTGACTAAACTTATAAAATTCAGAAAAAAAAAGAATATGATACCTTTAATAAAAGAGGGCAAGGTCAGCTATTCCCAAGCGTCAGAGATTAGAGAGGCATTTTTTAGGTACTACCAACAATTATACACAAAAACTCCAGTTAACGAGCTGGAGAAAATCAAATTCTGGCAGAACATAACATTACCTAGAATAGAAATGGAAGATTTAAAGCAAATTAATAGAGACATTTCTATAGAGGAAATAGCAGAGGCCATAGATAAAATGAAACTGGGGAAAGCACCGGGGCCAGATGGGCTACCAGCGGAATTCTACAAGATAATAAAAGATAATGTTCTAGACGTATTAAGTAAGCTATTTAAGCAGTATTTTATACCGAATGACTTGAGATCTCCTTATTTCCTGGACTCGATTGTTTCTTTAATTCATAAAAAAGTTAAAGATACAGAGAATTTGGGATCATACAGACCAGTTTCTCTTCTAAATCTAGATTACAAAATCCATTTTGTTGGAAAGACTTAAGAAAATAATGGGGTCTCTGATAAATGAAGATCAAACTGGTTTTATGGCAGGGAGAAACCCCGCCCGAAATATGCGTAGGGTCCTAATAACATTAGATTATTTTGACAAGAAACGGGGAATGCTGGTCAAGAATAGCAAGGCCAATTTAGCGTTGGTAACTATAGATGCTGAAAAAGCATTCGATTCTATAATATGGGACCATATGTTTACTGCTTTAAGGAAGTTTGGTTTTGAAGGAAATATACTGAACATAGTAAGGTTAATATATAATAAGCCTAGATCACAGCTATTAGTAAATAATGAACTAACGCAGTATATTACATTACAGAGCGGCACCCGTCAGGGTTGTCCCCTCTCACCTCTGTTGTTCAACATCTCGCTTGAGCCATTGGCTATTTATTTAAGGAAGGAAATAAGGGGTATAGAGATAGGCAATAGGAATATGGTGATTTCATTGTATGCAGATGACATGTTGTTATTCATGAAAAACACGAATGTGAATATCCCTAAATGTCTAGAAATTATAAGAAGTTAGTCAGTTTTCTGGATACAAAATAAATTCTAGCAAGTCTGAAATTTTATGGATTCACAAGACTCAAAAAAGCTATGTCAGACATCCGTTTCAGGAAGTTAGTTATATTAATTATCTAGGGATTAAACTTGGGTGTAATCCAAGAGAATGGTATCTACTGGATTTTACTCAGGTCTTCAAGGAGCTTGCCAATGATTTTAGCAAATGGAGTATGTTTTTTTTATCACTTTCCGCGAAGGTTATGGTCATTAAGGCAATAATCTTTCCACGTATACTCTTATTGCAGAATCTAACTATATTTATTTCCCCACAAGATATTAAGCGATAAGGCATGTGCAGGGTTTCTTTGAGGTAATAAGAAATCACGACTTGCAACTAATAGACTTATGGAATTTAAAGAGTATGGGGGATTTTCCTTGCCCAATCTAAAATATTATAATCTAGTGACAATGGCAAAATACGCTGTAGATTGGCTCACAGAAGCAGAATACACCACGTACTATGATTTAGAATCAAGTCTAGTTGCCCCATTTAATCTGAAGGCTCTACTCCTCCATCCATACAGAAAATTACCAAGCACTGTACATCAGATGCCAACCCTAGCAAATATAATTGTGCATGGCAGAAAGTACTTCAGTTGTTAGCAATTGATTACCGTATATGACGTTATTTACCTATAATTGGGATACCTGACTTTTTCCCCTGGCTACTAGAATGCAGTTTTTCAAGAATGGCAGAGAAAGGATTAGTGAACTGTGCACAGTTGCTAGACGAGAATAAAAAGTGTATAGAAACATACGCAGTGATATCTAAAAAGTATTTCCTGTCTCCCAGTTTTTGTTTTGCATATTTAGAGATCAGGAGTTTCATGAATCAATTAGATTGGGTAAGAAGGGGAATGGGGAAGTGGAATGAGATAGAGGCAGGGCTGAACATATATAAAGCAGGAATCTGCTCAATCAAATATTGGTATCAAAGGCTACTTATAAAGGGGATACAGGAATACGTAGATAGGTTAAAGAAGGGTTATTTGAAATATTTTCCAGAAATATCGGTCCAGGAGGAAAAGTATAAGTCTATCCGAGGATACGACAAGTAACTGTATCTGGAGGGAGTCACAATTGAAGTTAGTGAATAAATACTATCTGACACCAGATAGGATCAATAAGTGGGTACAGAATGATAGGAAACGTTATTGTACTAAGTGTAGAGCTGAGGGGGCGGACATTTTTCACTGTTTCTGGGCATGCACTAAGATTAGACAGTACTGGGGTAAGATCAATTTCTGGTTAAACAAAATATTGAAAATAGATTTTACAATCGTTCCGTATTTTGTGTTTTTCCTTGTACAGAACACGACACAGAAGGGAGAGAAAATGTTAATAAACATTTAAATTCTAGTTGCACGTAATCTAATTCTCAGAAAGTGGGCTTCCCAGGTAGCTCCTAGTATAGAGGAATTCATTAATGCTTTAAAATTACAAATGAACATAGAACTGTATGACAATAATTTATTGAAGGAAGTTCACTTTAGAAGCTACTTTAAAAAGTGGTTAAAAGTGATCTTGGCCTGGCCTATGTCTAATCAAATTCAATTTATCTCACAATTGAAACACTCAACACATTTGCAAGTATTGATTATTGGAGGAGTTCTTCCTAGACAGTGGATAGAACTATAATCTGTAAGAATTGTAAGAAGAGGGGGCCAATGTATAGTTTGGGGAGTCGAGGAAAACTTTTTTTTTTTTTTGAAGGAGAGAGAAAGGTGGGCCTCGAGGAATGGCATTTAAGAAGTCGAAAGATTTATGTTATAATTAATGATAATATGTTCAGAAAGGAGCATAACTGAAGAAATTTATACATATACTATAGTAAGACGAGAAATATGCACATCCAAAGTATGATGGTGGTTCTGTTTTGATGGGTTTTTTTTGGGGGGGGGGGGTTTAAGCTCCAAAGATGTGTTTTATTGTTTTGGTATTTAGTTGGATGGTTTTTTTTTGTTGTAATGCAATTACGCTTGTATGTATATAATGGAAAAAAATAAATAAATTGACCCTATGAGGGGGTAATAAAAATATTTTTAAAAGAAATGGCCAAAATAAATAAAAATATACCAAGAAATTTAACATTTAGGGAAAGATCAGTTCTAAAGGAATTACAAAATGATAAACAGACAATAATAAAACCAGCTGACAAAGGGAGTGGTCATTATGGACAGGTCTGATTATATAAAAGAAGCACATAGACTCCTTGGTGAAATGGACACATACCAAGAATTGAAACTATATCCAACAAAAAAAATTTCATTAAGATTTACCAAAAAAACTAGACGAGGCGAAATCCAAACAAATTCTAAATAAGAAAGAATATGCATTCATATGTCCGAAATTTCCAAAAAATCCTATTCTATATTTCTTACTGGCTGTACAATTTAATTTGGATAAAGACTCTACACTTGTAAAAGAACAGAAAGATTTTATCATTGAGGGAATTAAATTTATTCTACATTATAACTATTTCTCATTTGAGGAGAAATTCTACATTCAGAAGAGAGGAACAGCTATAGGCACAAGATTCGCACTCAGCTATGCGAATCTCTTTATGGGATATTGGGAGGATAATTTTTTCCCTATTCATAGTCTGGGTGTGAATCTTGTGCTATATAAAAGATATATAGATGATTTTTTATCTGGAGAGGGAGCGAAGCAGAACTAGACAACATACTTACAGATACTGAATAAAAACAATATGGGAATTTCCTTCACTCATAACTATAGTAAAAATTGTATAACATTTTTTGGACCTAGATATTGAGGGTATAGATAATAACCTGGTAACCAAAACACATTTTAAGGAGGTTGCCACCTAAAAAAGTGGAAAGACAATGTTCCTAAGGGACAATACCTTAGGATTAAAAGAAACTGCTCAAGAGTATTAGACTATCGAGAGCAAATTCAAATCTTAGAACAAAAGTTTATAGAAAGAAGCTATGACCCAGCAATATTCAGACAAGCAAAACAAGAGACTGAAGAAAGGGAAAGAGTCTTCTCACATATCAACCAAAAAAAGGGAATGATCAACAAACAGTCCCCACTATAATAGATGTGCCATTTATTACTGATTACAATCACGACAATAGACTAATAGCCAAAATTTTAAGAAAACATTAGCATCTGGTTCAAACAGATCCTATTATAGGAGAAAAGGTAACAGATCAGCCAAAAGTGATATATAGGAAAGCAAAGAATTTAAAAAGCATACTAGCTCCCAGTGAACTTAAAAAAACCTGAAAAACAAGAGCTATGAGGTAGGTATAGAAGGGAATCAACTAAACGGCTTTTTTCCCTGTTTTGGATGTAGGGCGTGCAAATACAGCAGCAAATTAAAAGTCCTCAAATCGGAAACTAATAATTTTGAACACAGTATTAGGGATACGATCAGATGCCAAGACAAAGGTATAATTTATGCAATTCAGTGTTCATGCAAAAAACTCTAATCGGTGAAACGACCAGAACACTACGTGAAAGAATCAGGGAACATCTGTCCTGTATTGACATGGGTTACCTAGACACATACATCTACAGTCACTTCAGGGAGATACATAATAACAACCTCAAAGACTTCC
>CAJPDP010292643.1:0-10757 GCA_905336975.1 Bombina variegata variegata
GGTTTGGGAAACTTTGCCCCTCCTTGTAGGATTGTATATCCCATACATCACTAGCTCATGGACTCTTGCCAATATGAAAGAAATGAATTTATCAGGTAAGTTCTTACATAAATTATGTTTTTTTGTTTGTTTGTTTTTTATTGAGGCAAATAAAATGACATTACAAAGCATAGTAACCACAAACATATGCCCTTAACCCGTAAGGGCAATTATCAAAAGTATACATCACTGGGAATACATTAAGCATGACAAACCATATTTGGAAGCAATAATGAGATCCTACATTTCAAAAACATTAAGTAGTCAAAAATAGTGCTGAGATTGTATTGATTCCTATGTGGTCAAAAAAAAACATAAAAACTGGCCTCAGGTTTTGTAAGTGATTAACATGTAGGGCCGTTTGTGGGTCCTCAGAACTATAAATGTATACATAAATTAGGAAAAGGTTGTGGAGAAAATAGCAAACCATGAATACTCCTCAATAGCCTATGTACCAGTTGCAAGACTGTGATAACATCCTTTTGACCTTAACAGTGTGGGGAAGGATAGATATAATTATATGATTATGTGTGGTCCTATTGTTACTCTATATAAAGAGAGACCAATGAGGGCTATTTCCCACTCTCATGCAGGAATCCCCCGTCAACTAAAAAACTAACCCTTTGCAAAGTATTATTATGGGGAATTTATTTGGGCGCATTGAATATTATTGGCGATCTACTGTCCTCTAGTGGAGATTTCCGGCAGTAGCAAAAGATCAAGCACAGAAATACTGGATGATTCGTCTAATGGTTGGAGATATATCTGAGACTAAATGTAGTACTGACTAGGAAAAAAGCTTATTCAGACTATTGCATGAATTACTGGCTAATACTTGAGTAACATATTATATATGAAAACTTCTATAATTTAAACAGCAAATGGCTAGCTTCTGCGTATTGAACTGAACATTTACCTCATAGTACAAATAATCCCTATACAAACCAGAAGAGGATTATTGCCTATAACCAAATTATATATAACAATATGTACTGCACCCACAGGTAGTTAGCTAGTCAGAAACATTAATTAGACTTAGTATACAGTTTGTCTGCAACTAGCATACACCTATAGAATAGGTGAGAAGGTGAAGCTAACGACTATCCAACCCCCTTCTTGAGGGCAATGTATTTTCTAGAAAATACGTTGCAACTACCAGGTTTCAAAAGCATCATCTCACACATAGTACAGGACATATGAATTACGTGATCACAATAAACTCCACAAACAATATAGAGCTGTGGGGCTAGCTCTCTGCTGAGTTTCTTAGATTGGACCGTCCTCTGATATAGTCTATCTGGAGCATTACAAAGAAGACTCAGGCCACATGTATATAATTTAGACTCCTGCGGTATAGTGTTAACTGCGTCCTGATGGCTGAGTAAAAGTGTGGCTCCTAGGCATGTCACGCTCCCTGAATAGTCCTCTTGCTCACCATCCAATTAAAACTGATCATGTTCCCGAGGATCGGCCGCCTCCCCTGGGCTCAAGACAGTAGTATAGCCAGACAAGGACGTCTCTTCAACAATGTCTCTCCTAAGAGCCATAGATAGCTGGAACTCAGCAGCTGTTCTCGTATAGCTCTCTCCCCACACACTTCTGTACTTACTGTGCGCAGGTTCATTAGCCGAGAGTCAGTGAACCACGAAGTCGTTCGCCCCCTACTAATACTGGACCCTGTTGTTGATACTTCCATCACACAGTCCTTGGGCAGACTATCAGTCCATATAGTTCCAGAGAGTGTGGGATTAAATGGAATATCCAGCTGGTCAGAAAGTTTATGCTCAAAGTCATCTAGGAGCGTTTGGACAGCACTATAGAGTTCCTCCATGTCAATTAGTTGCACGAGTGTCAATATATCAGTGCCGTTATGCAACAGTAAAAGTGAGCACCAAAAGTTGGTATCTGCGTACCTTGTAACCCAGATTCCTGGGGGGGGGGGTATGCGGCAGCCTTCGCCTCACAGGTCTCTATCCACAAAGCATAGATGGCCTAGCGATCAGTATTCATGTATGGCGCACTTGGATAACATAGGTCAGGGCGTCAATCCTCTGCTTCTGTTAAGTTGATCAAACACATAAGTAGTTGCAGGGACCCAATATTGAAAAGATAGTAGTTGAAATCTCTTAACTTTATAGTTAAATAGGGCCCAGATAAGAAACATTAGACAGGAGCTTCATGTAGACACGTCCGGCCGCTCCAAGCATAGGCTCCGCCCCCCATAAATTATGTTTTTTACTTATCTTGTTATTCTGTTATGTTTAGGCCTAATTAGGTTTTTAATACACACATAACCCTATTTGTCGGAATTTGACATCTTGTACCTTTAGCCCCAGGGCGCTCCTAATTACTTACCTTTGTATTTTTCCCTAACCACACCAGAGAGATTTGTTTATTACTTTTAAGTTGGCTCAGAGGATAAGATAAGGTAATTTTGTAATAATGAAGTCTATAGTCTGTAGTGTCTATAATTTAACTACCGTTAGGTTACCATCTTTTTTGTGTCTAGGTCAGAAGGACTCTGTAACTAGATCATTGATAAGTTAGGCTATTGTTCGATAGGCAGGAAGAAAAGTTCCTGGTTCTCTGTAAGTAGATGTCTTTCACTTGTTTTTCTCTTTCTGTTTGGAGACTCTTGTCCATCGTGGTCTTTGCGACTTTCCTTGCATGGCTGCAGATGTAGTAGGTCCTTCACCCCTGGATGATATTAGTTGGTTTGGGGCCTCTAGTCCCAATACTGAACATATGTCTGGGATATCTTGAGGATCTTTGATTGTATATGTTACATTGTCGTTGTTAATTATCAGAGCAAAGGGATGCCCCCATCTGTACTGAATCTGTCGCTTGTGTAGAATATTTGTTAATGGGCCCAAAGCATTTCATCTTTGTAAAGTCCTTACACTTAAATCCTGATAAAGTTGTAGTACATTCCCTTGAAATTTAAGTGTTGTGTGTTTCATTGCTGCTTTAAATACTTTCTCTTTTTCAGGTAATCTTAGGAAGGCCACTTTTACATCCTGTGGGGGAGCATTTGGTTTAGGGCTTTGGTTTCAGTGCTCTATGAGCTCTTTCCAGTTCTATTTCTGTGTCAAGTGGAACTTCCGCCAACATGGTAAATAACTGTTGAACATAAGCTGGTAATTCTTCTACATTAATGTCTTCATGATCCCTTTTATTCTAATATTACATCTTCGGCTTCTGTTTTCCATATCTTCTAGTTTATCTAGAAGGTCAGATATTGTCTGGTTTTACTGAGTAACCTGGTTTGTTGTGGTCTCTATTTCATCCATTAGGTTGTCTTTAGATTCTTCTAGTGCATCAACTCTGGAACCTAGATATGATATATCTTGTTTGATGTCCGCCAAGCTTGCAGAAGCTGATTTATGCATGTTGTCAATTTTATCCCACAATTTATTAAAATGTTAGATGTATCTTGTTTAGATACCAATAGATTAAAGTCTGCTCTAGTGAAGGTTTGAGAATCAGAGGTTAATTCTTGATGTTGTGAGGTAGAATCTTCATCTTCTGTATCTTCCTAAACTGAAGGTTCTACCTGTTTATCCCCTTTTGTAGGTTTGAAGTACTGGTTCATAGGGGCAGATTTCCCTGTTTTCTTAACTTTAGATAGCTTTTTAGAAGACATGGTAGTAAAATATATCTATACCTCATTCAATAGTTTGGCTGTTGCCCCAGATAGGCTTTCATAAGGTGTATAAAAAGACCCAGTGAAAATTCCTATAGATATTAGAAAGTTGTTGTAGCAACAGTATTGTTTCAAAGATAACCACCAGATGTCAGTGTTCCTTCATCTATCTGTTATGTATAGTTACATTATTCACATGGAGTGAACAAAAAAGCCATAGTTTTATATATCCTTGAGTAATGAAAAAACTTCTTCAGGGGAAAAACAAAACGCAATAAAGTTATGAAAATAGTGGTATATATTAATTAACCGTTGATAGGCACAAAGTCTCTGTTGCTTTTAATTATCCATTTAGGGAAGCCTCAGATATGAATTATGGTAAAATTATTTTCCATGTGGCTAGATCTTCATTATTTTTTTAGTAAGTCTTCTAATATCAATGTGAGGTTTATCCCTTGGCATGTGAATTAAACAGATCCCCTGTGTATGTTGTGTGATTCGCCTTGCAGGTTTTGTTATTAAAGCACGTGGATTGTGCTATTATTATCCGTAGGCCGTGGAGCTGTAAGAGTCTCTTTAGCGTCTATCGTTATTAGCCAGTAAAGGATATTTTATGGTGATGCTATGCAGCCATCGTACTCACAGTTCCTAGTAATCGCAATAATGGAGTTATGTCATGCGAGTCCGTAGGTAGTTATATTTGCTGCTGAGATTAATGTTGCGTGAATGTGGGCCTCATTATGGCATTTGCCTAGTTCCGGTATGGAGATTCCACTCCTTGTTCCTCTCCTGCCCACGGCTGCAAGCCTATCCGCTCCGGTCTCACCAATCAGTCCCCACTCATTGGGACTGTCAACACCGCCACTCCTGAGGTGAAAAATCCAGCTTTTGAGGAGGTATGCCTCAAGGCTGTCTCTGACCTCGGAGCTCTACTCCAGCGAGTCCATTTCAGAGCGCTGCTAGGCTCCGCCCCCTGGCAAACTATATTTGTACGTACACATAGATCTTCACTCGGCTCAAATGCTAGAGCTCAATTTCAAAATACTAACTCGTTGGTACTTGACCCCAGTCTTCACACTATCTATCCCCATAGCACAAATACCTGCTGGAGGGAGTGTAATATGACACATGTATGGGGGGAATGTAGAGGTGTGAAGCCTTTGTGGATTTGAAGCACTATTTTAAATCGCCATAAACAGGGCAAAATCAGTAATTGCACGTCATTGGAAGAAAGATGTGTCTCCCCCAAAACAGCTATGGCTAGATAGAATAGAGGAGTTATTAATATTAGAGGGGTATGATTATTTTAAAAATCAGAATTTAGAATTTTTTAAAAATATTAATTTTTATTGGGAACAATATATCCAGTCCAAGGTATGAATTGTGGTCTTGTTTGTTTTTGGGGTCCTCCGTCCTTCTTGTAATAGATGAATGGCCCCTTGTAATAGATGAATGGTTTCTCTTTTTATTGTAAAAGTCATGTGCTGAAACATTGTAAACTCTCACATTTATAATTTTATAATTTTGTTAATTGTATACAGTTTGATTGAAATTCTTAATAAAGAATATATAAACAACAAAAAAAAGTATAAAAATAAAATAAAAATTCTCAGTGTAGCCACTGCGTGCAGGTAGATAAGGGAGCAGACATACTGAGCACTCTGCCTCTTCTAAGCATGGGCAAATTCACTGAAAACTAAACCAGCTTGTTACTAGACACCCCAGGCCCCTTGTGGGGCTGTGACAGGAAGTAATGGACACTGCACAAATTAATATTAAAAAAATAAAAATAAAATCTTTTTAAAATAAATACATAATGCGATTATTTCTAATCTTAGTGCTTTTATTAAAATAATGAAGCATACTGCTGTCCTAAAAAAGTTTAAGATTTGGTATTGCATACTCCTTAAGCCTAATCTCGCAACATTCTAGAGTGGTTGTAATAGCTCACATTTGCCCATTAAAGGACACTGCAAGCATGACTCTTAGAAGGGTAGTGCCTTTAAAACATTTTTGTATGCAATTTTAATAGCTGATACATACTATGCATAGTTTTAACCCCTGAATAATCAGCTCCGTACACTGTACAATCCTGCTGTTCAGGGCCTCTCTCTGCCACGATCTAGCTAAGTGGGGAGATTGCACTCCATGAGTGGGGCAGTGCAGAAATAGACTTGCAGTGACCGATGTAGAGAGGAACACTGTGTCCCTCTCAGCATCAGGTAGCGGTAGCGCCGATCATTAGTGGTGTGGGAGGGTTAGGAGGGAGGCAGGTGGGCCACCCATTGCTGGAGGGGGCAGGAACGAGTGGAATTGCTACACTGCAAAAAAATGCTGGGAGGGATAGGGAATAGAGTAGGGGAAAATATATTGGAGGGGTAGGTGGGGTAAAGGGGGGGTGGGCAGCAATTTTTTTTTTTTTATTAAATATGATAGAAAACTGAGTGCTAGCAGACTGCTGCCAGTACCTACGATGGCGGAAACTAGTTAAGAGGGGGAAGGGTTAGAGAGCTTTTTGGGAGGTGGGAAGGTAAGGGTGTAATCATACACTGAAGTGAGAAACCTAAAGTTTGTGAAAAAGTTAAAGGGATACGGAACCCAAATTTTTTTCTTTCATGATTCAGATTTTCTTCGTTCCCTTTGTATCTTTATTTGAAAAAGCAGCAGTGTAAACTTATGAGCCGGCCCATCTTTGGTTCAGCACGTGGGTAGCACTTGCTGATTGTTGGCTAAATGTGTCTGGAGGGCGTGCCTAGCATCATAGGGATGCCCCCCTAACCCGATCACATCGCTGAAATCGATTGTGTGCGCAATCCAGGGATTTCAATTTGTTTACATTGGAACGTTGTTCCGATGTTAACAAATAACCCTATCAAAGGGTTAACAATCCTATATAACAAAAAGCCTTGTTTACACACATACTGCCTATTTTATAGTTGTCTAACTGTCCTCAGCAGAGGAGAGAGATAAGGGGAGGGTGGTCTCAAACATGGCAGTACCCATTACTTTATAGAAACCAAACTTTTGTATTTATATCAATATTTAAACAACTAATAACATTTAAAAAAAATACATCTACAAATTCTCAGGTTATGCCCTGGTTTGAATACATTATATCAAGCATTTACTGTTTAATATCCCTTTTTGTTTTTAAAGAAAATACAAAAAATATTCGGCTAACTCTTAGTTAACCATGAAATCCTGGTGCATCTGGAATATATATGATCTATGGGTCACATGCACAGTGAAAGCATCACAGAAACTGACACTACTTTCTAGAAGTATAGAAAAGTCACAGTGCATCCCCTTAGTAGCTCTAAGTCTAAATGCAATTAATATGTAGAGATCACCAAGCTGTTACGATATTAACATCAAAAGTCCACATACCCTGTTATACGGAGCAGTGAGGTCCCCTAACGGATCGTTCACCGGGTCTCTTACTGTGTGTCTCAATACACCGGACCGGGTCCCCGCTATCCTTCAAACTCTAAAACTGCCAAAAAGCCGGATCCGTAGCTCCCAGGGATAATGCAGTGTTACAGCCAAACGCTGATAGATCCGTCGTCTCTCTAAGATGCAGCCACAACTCTGCGGCTCGTGATAGGATGCTGGCTGTGAGCTCATCAAAACAAAGCCACGTTGATAGGTGGCGTCCTAAGACTCTAGCCGGTAAGATTATGATAGATTAGAAACACAGAAAGACCGGTGAGCCTCCAAGAGCTTATATAAAAGTTTATTTAAGGAGAATAAAAACACAAATACATCCAAAAGGTGTCACAGCATCAGATAGATTAGTCCTACGCGTTTCGGCAGTGTTCTGCCTTACTCATAGACATTTCATCAGTTTACAATTAGAAGCATTTAATTTTGCTTATAAAACTAGAAACCAATCCTCCAACAATCAGTTCAGCTACACTATAGTGAGAAACCCACAGAGCAAGTTAAAGGGATATGAAGCCCAAAAATGTTCTTTGGGGATTTTGACTTATATTATATTTTCTTTGCTCTCCTGGTATCTTTTGTTGAGAAGCAGGGATGTAAGTTCAGGGGTGTGCACTTGTCTTCAGCACAATATTACAGCAGTTTTGCAAGAATGTTATCCATTTGCAAGAGCACTAGATGGCAGTACTATTTCCTGCCATGTAGTGCCCCAGATGCCTACCTAGGTATCTCTTCAACAAAAAATACAATGGGATCAAAGCAAAATTGATAATAGAAGTAAATTGGATTTTTTTGTAAAATGGTTGCTCTGACTCACAAAGGATAATGTTTCGTTTTCATATCCCTTTAAATTTGGGAAGGGATTTTCAATCTCCCCTCCCCCTTCTTATCACAGATTTGTTCATGGTTTAGAGCACTTATTTTCAAATTTGTCCTCAAGCCTCCCCAACAGGCCAGGTTTTCAGAATTGACTTGGAGGAAAGCAGGTACAATAACCATTTTAAAAAAAAAAATTTTTAATAATTTTTATTAAGGTTCAGTTCAAGGCTTACAAGTATAAAGCGTCAACACATATTAGACAATACAGTAAGAAATGGTTACATGACTTCCATCTGATACATATCAGGATATACATATATATAACATGAGTTTATGACTTTTACATTCTTTGTACAAGAAAATATTTGCCATGCAATCTTTATACCAACTCCATATTATATGAGGCCACTCATGGACCCCTAAACTATATACATAAGGTGTCGTTATAGTTGGTAAACTGAGACGAAAGGAGACCACTCATGGGTCTCAACTGATTAACCTTTTTTTTTTATATATTTATGGAATAGATAACAATATATAACAATCATATCAAATGAGATTATAGATAAGACCAGCAATATATATAACAATATTATATGCAATAAAGGATAGAATTGTTGTATTATGCTCACAACGTGAGCCCAATGGAGTATATGGGAGGAGGGGCAGGAAGGGAGGAGAATGATCAAATATAAAAATGCTCAGTGAGAATATTGGTGATGTCCGGGGGAAGTGGAAAGGGGGTGTGGGTGTGGGGGAGGCGGATCTGAAAATAAGATTTTAATGCTGTGTTGGCACAAAGCAGGCACAGTGTTCGAAATATAACCAAGAGCCATGTGTTTCGGGAGAAATAGCAGTACTTCTACCCACTATCCTATTTTAGATGTAATCTTTCCACTATAGGGGAGTTTCTAGATACAGGAGAGGATTATATATACAACCATAGCCCTCAAAAAACAATTGAAACCAAGGTAATAAAAACAAATTACAGAGTCAGCAGTGTATAGGTAACACAAATATTTACACATTAATTATAAAGTACTATCTTGATCTTTGATTAAACATAAGGACCTGTATCAGTAATATAAACTAGAAAACCATTGTAAGTGTTGTAGTAATCTTAGTAAAGATTACAATATAATCCATGTCACGGTATGGATTTACAGTCTAGGTTGGGTGGTATCTCCCCCTAGGGATCATTGTCCTCACCGGACACAGACGGAAAAGGGATATTGGGTATGACCCACCCTGATAGACAGAGTGGGAAAGGGTGAGGGGAGATACTTTCCCTATCTTTTCTCTTTCAATAAGGTTTTTAGTCATACATATTATAAAAAAGGGCATTGTATCCAAAATATCAGAATGTAGTTGTGTATATATATATATATATATATATATATATATATATATGTATAATCAGGCTGGAAAGGGAGCATAATTTAAAATAATCTGAGACATAAATAATCTGTTATACTTTTGTATCTAAGATACTTCTATATGAGGCTATATCAGTGCCTATATGACATGTTTGCTAAGCTACCTCGGCCGCAGGCAGCTCAACAAAAAAAAGTAGAAGTAATTTATAATGTCTCTAACCTAGCTCCACTGTTATTATACAGTAGCTCCAATTCTGGCATTCACTTACACAAACCAATAGTTTATAGTTGACACTAGTTAATAAATGCATAGGGTCCATATAAAAGGAGCTGACTATTATGTATTAGGGATCTAATAGGGAGGGTAAGAGGTGTTTAGTCCTGCATAACCTGGTCTTCACAGTATATATAATAGCACTCTTAACAGAGCAAATATATTAAAGACGCAAAGTGGCATAAATAAATGACAATTTAAAAAAAAAAAAAAAAAGACAGAAGTAGAAAAAAAACATATATGTACATAAGGGTATGGGTGGATGAGCATTATTTGGCTTATGTTTACAAGCTAATTGTTTGCTTTCTTTAAGTCAAACAAGTTTTTCCTAACAATAATAACTATGTATTCTATATCTAGATCACTAAGAAATTAAACAATGAAGTACCCTTGGCAACATGAATATCATAATCTAGATATGCAAGAGTAAGTTTGTCATAAAAGCTAGCACTAAACCGTTTATATCACAGTAGAGTTAGACATTCCAACTAGGTAGAAAGTGAGATTCTGTAAAAAAAAAGTCCCGATAACTACCAACTCAAATACTCTCAAATGTAGATATCCATTTCCATATCTATAAGTCATGTATAACTATGTACTATATTAAAGATAGAAGCTTCATATTATATGGAATACAAGACTCTATAATGGAATGTCTCAATAATGGCCTACCTCTATCCATTTAAATAATAAACAATAAACAATTAGCTGCGTCAAAGGGGATATCAAACACGTATAGTATATTGGACTACAGGGCTATAGCTGTAAAGATCACCTCTGAGTAAATCATATAGGGAACAGCCTCCTTGAGAAACCTATAAACCAAAGGCTAAGTTGATAACCATTTTTACTAATTAGCTAATTATTTCACCTGTGCTCCAGTTCAGACATCCTTAAAAATGTAGCCTGTTAGTGAAGCCTGAGGACAGATTTGAAACCCAGTGGTTTAGAATAATGAGCACACAAACTGATCATGTTTAATTTTGCAATCCATATACGTTGAAGAATCACATTATGGCATTAGAAATAGTTATTTATTTTGTCCCAACCTGCCTCATGTTTACATAGCCAATATTGCAGTATTTATCCGTGTATAGTTAATGGCAAACTAAACCCAAATTTTTTTCTTTCATGATTCTAATAGAGCATAAAATTTTAAGCAACT
>CAJPDP010293019.1:0-15590 GCA_905336975.1 Bombina variegata variegata
CCATAAGTAATGGATGACCCTTGGACTGACTACACTACAGGAGAAAGGAATTTATCAGGTAAGCATAAATTATGTTTTCTTTCCAATGGCATGGAGAGGCCACAAATCCATTCAATTACTGTTGGGAAATTCACCGCCTGGCCACCAGGAGGAGGCAAAGAACACCACAGCCAGAGCTTAACTGTCTTCCCATTACCCATACTACCCCAGTCGTTCTTTGCCTCTGTAACTAGGAGGATGTGAAGATGGTGCTCTGAAGATAATTAGTCATTTAATGGGTAGCTTCCCTTCAAGATAGAACTGGGGTTTATGCTTTTCCATGTAAACCTCTTAGTAAGATTATTGGTAGCTGTTAGCTGCTACAGGGAACTTCTATGTCATCTCTAGCAATTTCTGCTAACACCCCCACCAGGCAACCAGTGTTATGTTTACACTGTTTTCCTTTTTCCTTAGGTCCCTGTCAGAATATCTGGATGTAGCTGTCAGACCTGGAGGGCTGTGTCTGCCACACAGCATAGGCTCATAAGGTAAGTGTCTTTCCATATACAGGACACAGGAGGACACATTTAAAGGATTATGAATCTCCTATTTTCCTGAGCCTGGGGACTTATTAATTTTCTCTTATTTCAAGGGTTATTTATTATAAGGGCATTATAATTGCTAAGGGCACTGTGCAACTAAAAGCTGATATTTTTCATTTCTTATGAACAAATCAGCAGGGATTGATGCTGTCAGGGTATTTTACAAAGGAGTATTTTTATTTCATCTTTATTACATGGAACAAGAACAAACAGGGGATGGAAGATTATGTGTAGAAAAGAGGGTTGGGAGAAAACATCTCTTTTAATACTTGTACTTTATACTTACTCCGTTTTTTCGATCTAGAAACGGGTCTAACGATATCTTTATGGTGCATCAGTTAATTTATAAAGAGCACCATTTATCCACTCCACGATCACATGACACGTCAATCATCTTCCGGTTTACGGAGCGGTGATATTATTTTTATCTGCGTAGCAGAAGGGACAAAAAAAACTCTAGTTTGATCGCAAATTTATCTCCAGATCCTTTCCGCTACTTGGGGGAGTACAGGAGAGTCTTTCTAACTGAAAAAATATTTATCTAAACATATAACAGAACTACACTATATCGTTTTCTAGGAGGGTGGGTAAGAGCACGCAGTCCTTGCTTGGAGCATATATACGTGCCCCAAATTATTTTGTAAAATTATTTTTATTAATAAAATTAATTTATATTACTTTTAATTTATTTTATTTTTAAATTTGTTGTGAAATCTTTATTCCCTTCATGGAGGACAGTGTTATTCTGGGAGACAAATTTCCTTTACCTATGGAGATTATATGTTTATATTGTGAGGAGGCTCATGTAATACCACCTGTTCAACATTGTTCTACTTGTTTGTCTTCTGTGCTGCAGTCAACGTTTAAAAATCGAAATCAAAGACCTTGTCTACTGTTTCTAAAATATTTAATCCTTCAGAACCCTGTACTTCTCAGGACTCTGCTGCCCTTGACATGCCTCAACTTTCTCTTCAGTCCCCTTCCCTTATTGTTGCACCTGCAGTGCCCTGTGGCTCAGCTCAATCTCTTTCTGGGTGAATTTTTTTACCAGGAAATTTTGCAGAGGAAGAGAAAGACTAAGCATTCTAATACTTGTATATCTTCTAACTCCAAAGATGCTTTAGTCAGTTTATCTCAATTTCCTGACGATGATCATACTTCAGATGCCTCTGAGGGTGAAGTATCTGATTGTGACTCTTCTTCGGACAGTCCTTTAGAATCTGAAGATGTAAATTTCAGCTTTAAACTTGAACACCTTTGTTCATTACTCAAGGAGGTGTTAGCTACCTTGGATGTTCCATAGTCTAAACCATCAAAAATTTCTTAAATTCCTAAACTAAATAAGGTTTATGATGTTAAGTCCAAGTCTCTGGAAGTTTTTCCTGTTCCAGACCGTATGTCTGACATCATCTCTAAGGAATGGGAGAAACCGGGATTCCTAATTCTAAGAGAATGTTCCAATCTCTGACTATCTTGGAGATATGGAATTCTGTTCTTAAAGTGGATGGAGCTATTTCTACCCTGGTTAAGAGAACTGCTATTCCCCTGGAGGATAGTACCTCTTTTAAGGACCCCATGGATAGAAAGATGGAAGGGTTCCTAAGAAGAATTTTTCATCATCTTTCTCTTTTCTGGCAACCAGTTGCGAGTATTGCTGCTGTAGCTGGAGCCATCACTTACTGGTGTGATTCTCTATCTGATCTGATTTTGGAAGAAACTCCCTTGGAGGATATTCAAGATAGGATAAAGGCTTTGAAACAAACTAATTCCTTTATTTGTGATGCTAATATGCAGGTCCTTTGCTTGAGTGTTAAGTCCTCAGGTTTTGCTATTCTTTCTAAAGTCTTGGTCGGCTGACATGGTTTCCAAGTCCAGACTTCTTTCCTTACCTTTTAAAGAAAAGTCTTTGTTCAGACCTGGTCTGGATTCCATTATGTCCACGGTCACTGGAGGTAAGGGTGACTTTCTTCCGCAGGATAGAAGTCTAAACCCAAAGGTTGTCAACCATCTAATTTTCGTTCATTTTGTAATTTCAAGGGACAGAAATCCTCAGCTCCCTCCAAGTCCGATCAACCTAAGAATTCATGGTAGTCTATTCAAACTTGGAACAAGAACAAGCAATCCAAGAAACCCTCATCTGACAATAAGTCAGTATGAAGGGCGGCCCCCTTTCCGGGACCGGATCTTGTAGGGGGCAGACTTTCTTTTTTTCCAGGAAGCTTGGAATCGCAATGTTCCAGACCCTTGGGCAGTGGACGATGTCTCCCAGGGATAAAAGATAGGCTTCAAATCTTGTTCTCCAAAAGGGAGATTCCTTCTATCAAGACTCTCTTCGAACCCAGTGAAAAAAGAGGCATTCTTAAATTGTGTAAAGGAACTATCTTCTCTGGGAGTGATTGTCCAGGTTCCTCTATCAGATCATGGCCTAGGGTTTTATTCAAACCTCTTCTTTGTTCCCAAAAAGGAGGGACCCTTTACATCCTATACTGGATTTAAAGAGTCTCAACAAATTTCTCAAGGTCCCGTCCTTCAAGATGGAAACAATCAGATCCATTGTTCCTTTGGTCCAGGAAGGTCAGTTCTCAGAAGGAACGGTTGTTACACAACTAGGATGTTGTGTGTGTCTTAAAATTCTACCTCCAGGCTACTAAGGATTTTAGACAGTCTCCTGCTTTGTTTGTAGTGTACTCTGGTAGAAGCAAGGGTCAAAAAGCAATTGCAACTACTCTTTCCTTTTGGTTGAGGAGTGTCATTAGTTTGGCTTATGAGGAAGCTGGTCAGCAGCCTCCGGAGAAGATTACGGCTCACTCTACCCGTTCTGTGTCTTCTTAAAGTTTGATGTTTTTGCCTCAGCTGAGGCTCTTTTGGGAGAAAGGTTTTTCAAGCTATGGTGCCTTCAGTTTTGGTCCACATGCCTTTAGTTCTCCCTCCCTGTCCATTCTGTGTCTTCTCTGGCTTGGGTATTGGTTTCCCAACAGTTATTGAATGGATTTGTGGACTCTCCATGCCATTGTAAAGAAAACAAAATTTATGCTTACCTGATACATTGTTTTCTTTCCTGGCATGGAGAGTCCATGACCCGCACTATTTATTTATTTTTTTGGCGGCATTTAATTATTTTTTCTAAACTTCAGGCACCTATATACCTCTGGTGTTCTCCTACCTTTCCTTTATTACCTTGGCTGAATGACTGGGGGAGTAATGGTAATGCAGGACAGTTAAGCTCTGGCTGTGGTGTTCCTTGCCTCCTCCTGGTGGCCAGGTGGTGAATTTCCCAACAGTAATTGAATGGTTTTATGGACTCTCCATGCCAGGAAAGGAAATAATTTATCAGGTAAGCATAAATTTTGTTTTCTCAATAACAAATAGCAAATAAAGTATTCTATAGATAGAAGTGATCTATAGCTCAGTTGAGGTGCAGCCTGGTATCACCTCAGTCCATAAAGTAGGTGGTCTCTTTACAAACCCTCTGTTTCATCAAATATTATTGAACTCACAGCTGATTTTCAGGCACTAAATACCTGGGGAACCCTGTTGTCTTAATGTCATGTGTTGATTCTGTCCAAACAAAATGACAGGGGTTATCTACCTCAACCATCAGTTGGGAGTTTTGTATCCTTAGGGACAAAGGATAACCTCAGTGTGATTTATGTAATTTACATTCCAATACATCTATTCAGGAGAGTGGTCTCCATTTATCAAATAGAGGGCAGACAACGTTAGTTTTCATGAACCTTGTCCACCCAGCCTTGCAGCAAGCGGGCAGCACTGCTTGTGCAATGCTGCCCTCTGCTTATGTGAGCGGGGGCTGTCAATAATCCCGATCAGACCTGATTGGGTTGATTGAAATCTGCCACACTTTAGGTGGAAGAGAGGTTAAGGAGTAAATGTACCATCCCTGCAGGCAGACAGATTCACTACTTGCGAACCTGTCCTGAACCTGCAATCGCCACTTGCGATGTTTCATCGCACAGCGAAATGTATCATTGCTGTTGTGCAATGCTGCCCCCTGCTCCAGCGCAACCAATTGTGTTAGAACATGGTATGTCAATCACCCTGAACGAGAAATTGTTAGGGTGATTTATGTGGCCAATTCTAATAAGGTGGAAAGGAAAAAAGAAGCAGCTTTTGCTTCTTAAATATGTGGCAGCAAGCTTCTTTACATGAACCTGCTCCACGTAGCCGGAGAAGCTGCAAATGCAGCTTAATAAATGTACCCCTAAGAAGCAACGGTCTGTTTAATAAATGGAGCCCAAATACCTCATGCCATAAAGGGGAAACTGCAAAGTAACTGAATGCAATTCAAGAAAAAACATGTTCCACTAGAATTTGCTGTAGAGGCAATGGTAAAATCCTTTGAGGTTTATATTCCAATTTTGCCTTTACTATGATCTGTCATGTGATTTGATAGACTTAAAGGACCACTCAATGTAGCAGAATAATTAACATGTGCACAATGAAAAGATATGGCAATAGAACTTACTCTAAATTTCAAGTTTATTTTTTCTCCCATTTTCCAGCCTCTTGTATCATGTGACAGACATCAGCCAATCACAGACTAGTATATCCTGTGAGCTTGTGCACATGCTCAGTAGGATCTTGCTCCCCAGAAAGTATGAATATAAAAAGACTGTGCAACATTTGACAATGGAAGTAAATTAGAAAGTGTTTGAATCATAAAATTGTATGCTCTGTCTGAATCATAAAATTTTATTTTGAGTCGAGTGTCCCTTTAACCACTACGCTGGCATCCCAGAAGCAGAGTTCTGGTAAATTTGTAATGAGTGGTACTAATACTATAGTTTAGACACCCTTGTGCTAAGGTCCGTTCAACCTAAAATAAAAATACTATTTTTCTTTGTCACAATGCAAAAGATTACTAAAAACCTTTATTGCAAGACATTTGTTAACATTTCTAGTGCTGAGGCATTTTACACCCTTGTGCTAAAGATGTTTTAATTTGTTCAGTATTTACAAAAAAAATTTAACTTATTTTTCGTGTGAGGTACCCACACAAACTATATCTTGTTTTTTTCAGCGCACAAAGGGCCTGATGATCAAAAAGTCGCCAGCATGAAGAGAGTTTATACCAAATCTTTGTGGGCTTTTTTTGAGCAATATATTGAAATGTATGTGTCTGTCCTTCATATTCAGAACTCTGCATAAGAAGATAAAAAATTCTCAAGCTAAAATTTGCCTTTCTTGCATGCAGTATGTGGGGTCCCAACCCCCCTCCCTCACAAGTTTACATCCAGCTACTTCTATATAAGAAAATAGCACTGGGCTGGAAGAGTGCATATAAGATTACTGTGATATCCGCTTGTGTTTCCATATGCCAAGCATGGTTTCATGTTGATAAATGGTACCAATTTTAAAGTGGAAATATTTTTCCAACTGTAGGAATGTATCAACTTGTGCGTTCCACTCAGAAATTGTTGGAATTAATGGGGTATTCAATGTTTTTACGCTATTAATCATGATGTGCAGTAGGGGATATTATTTAATTTCGGCTTTGGTATTTCAGTGAACAGTAGTATCTTGGGATAACTGTGTATAATAGCTTTTAAAATATTGCTCATCGGACATGTAAGTTTTGTTGAAAGTGTTTGCATCCCAACCAAATATGTGTTATAGATCCTTCTTCTCAACACCCACTCCAGAAATTGCCATTAATGTTTGGATAGATTTTTCTCAGCCTTCTAGGTGTAAGATACCACCTTGTCAAAAAATTGAATTCTTGCAGACATGGAAGACTTTTAGTTACCATAAAGACTGTTTTCCATTCTAGTGTTGAAGGTTTGGTTCCCAGCTCTCTAACCCAAAGTTTGACATAATTGGGGAGCAGGTTTGCAATAGGATCAGTTTATATAAAATAAAATAGAGTTTGAGGCCCCATGTTCTAAAAGGAGAGCGGCAAAGCTTCTCAAGTCGAGAGGTTGTCCACTCACCTTCGCTACATACAGACAGCGGGCAAACAGAATCTGCTGCCTATTTGTTTCATTACACACTCAAGTGAGCATGTAATGCCCGCCCCTTCTCTTGCATGATCAATCACGTGATAGAAGGGACTGTCAATCATGTAGAACTCGCTTTCAGTGATTTATCCTCGCCATCTCAGAGGAGAGTGTATGAAGCAGTGTTCTAATGACCGCTGCTTCTTACATTGCTGGGAGCAGGCTTGCATGTGGGAACCTGCCCCACAAGCATTTCAGAGAAACTTACGATGCTTAGAACATGGAGCCCTGAATGTCTGGGGAGTGACTGCATCATACACAACTTTTCAAAAGGTGTTAACTGACACACAAGATGTTGTTTTTGTGGGTGCGTTTCCATAAAGTGTCTCACTAGTGCGTATGAAAACCATGAAGAAAACAACTTGTGGTCTCAGTCACTTAGTGTCTTCTAATGTTTATTTTTCCCTAAAGTAAGATACTGTGCAGCACCCCCTTTTCTATGTGGTACCCTGCTAATATACGTTTCTGTTCTTTTCTCAGTGGAAAGGTTGTATGTGTCTAACTGGAGTTGTGGGGGAAGCCTTTGTTGAGATGTTGACAGTAATGTTGGTAATCTTATCCAAAACCATAAAAAATTAATTCTATTAGTAGAGGATAATCAGAGATAGTAGATGGTCTTAGTTTCGAGGGCATAGTAAGCCAAAATTACCCGTCTGTAAGATGGCTCTGTCCTCCTGTACCCACATTTTATTAGGGCTATTTGAGCACCACTCCAGTAGACTATTCAGAATGATTGCCTATCTGTAAACTTTGATATTCAGGACTCCCAAGCGACAACTCTCTTTTAGCAAATACAGTGTTTGCTTGCTCACTCTGGCTTAAATTCCATTCCATATATACTGTTCAAGAATGGACTGTAGTTGTGCAAAAAATGAGTGTTGGCCATGTAGAACATACAGTATCCTAGGGAGGAAGTTCATTTTTATTACACTGATCCTACCAAACCAAAAGGTACATTTCTAAAATGATTTCAGGGACCTCATAGCACTGATAAGACATCTAATCTCACCAAAGTGGAATTTTAGATCCTGAGGCCCAAAGCATCTGGTTTATTAACATATGAACTGAAAATGGTCAGAATCTTTACAACTGATTAAAAAGCTGAACAAATAGCCAATAAATATTGTTTTAATCAGTTAAAAACAAAATGTATGCTTACCTGATAAATTATTTTCTTTCCTGGCATGGAGAGTCCACAAATCTATTCTAATTACTAGTGGGAATTCAACTCCTGGCCAACAGGTGGAGGCAAAGAACACCCCAGCAAAGCTTTAAGTATCCTCCCACTTCCTACAATACCCAGTCATTCTTTGTCTGTGTACATCAGGTGGATGTGCGAAGATGGTGTCTGAAGATATTTAATCCTTAAATGAGTAGTTTCCCTGCAAGCAAGGATTGGGGGCTGCTGTGTCCATGTCAATCTCTTTAGTAAGAGTTATGGTGGCTTTTAGCTGTTGTAGGTCGGCGAGGTAGTCCTTGCTTTCCCTACAACTATTTATGCGAATCCCTATAAGGAAAACCAGGGTTGATTTCTCTGTTTTTTCCTCTTCTCTAGGTCTCTCTCAGAGGTTGTTTGAATCTGTCAAGCCTAGGATTTGATGTTTTCCCCACAGCTGAGAAGAAAGAAGACTTCTAATAGTGAGTCCTGTATCCCTGCCCTCATGGCTTGTGGCCTAATAGTGGCATATTGGGGGTGAAGGGACTTTTTCTTATATCATCAATCCCCTGTGTGGGTGGGCACTGAGGGGCCATAACATGGGCTTGAATATCCCTCAGCGGCTGTGTCTCTAATAAAATACAGAGGAGACACTGCTGGTATTATGGGAAGGTAAGGGTTATAGGCGACCGTGAACATACTACCCTTGTTAAGGCTAAGGGTTTTTAACATACAATAGCAGTTAGTTTCCTGGGCATTCAGGGACTTTTATTCTGCGTTTACCCCTATGACTGATTAACGGTTTGGTCTGAAGGTGAAGGTTCCAGCCATATTTAGGAATAAGCGGTACCGTTATAGCCCTACTTTTCCTTTATTATGAGTATAATGATCAGGTACTCAGTGTATATGGATCTCTACTGTGTAGTTTTGGCGCGATTACACGCGCTCTGTGAGTACTACGCAATTTCTAGAGATTCATGCATCCTAGTAGGGATAGAAGAGCGGAATCCAACAATGGTATGGCTGTATAAATTCATTACGAAGAGAGCGTTATAGAGCGGAGGATCGTTTCACAGGACCTCCTATTCAGCGGCTTTTCTCTCCTGTAGTGTTGTCTGGTTAGCAACAGGCGAACGCATTTGTGCCCTTAAGCTTTTCTAGCTCTGCTCTCCCGCACCTGCCTTATGGCGTTTTGTTTAAAGGGGCTGTTTTATTTTAACCCTGTGGTGTCAGGGTTATTCCGGAGAGAGCTTGGAGTGTTTTGTTTAATACTTCTGATAGACTGCATTTATTAAGTATTTGGGGTCATGTTACAGTGTGTTTTGTGAGCGTACTTTATGGTCCACTTTTTCAGTTTTTAATACCTCATGGGGTCTGTCTCTGCAGACCGGTAAACATGTCTTTCGGCTCAGTACATAATGTGTTTTGTTTTTTCCATTTTAGCTCTGCCGTACATTGAGGATACCGTGGTGTTTGCCGCCATCTAGTGGCGACTGAGGTGATTTTAAATTTTCCTTAATGCTATACTTTTTTGCTGTTAGCCCCCTTTTTAGTGCAGTGATCTGTTTCTTTTGCCAATGTGGTGGCATGAACATATGCACTCTGGGTTTGAGTTCAGTGTAAATGCACCATATTATATAGCTCAGTAGGCTAAGGCTCTGGTCTTTGAACATTTGTACTCTGGTTTTCCTTCCAAGTACTGTTTATTTATACTCAATTTATAATTTATTGGGTATGGGCATGAGGATATCATTTTGATTTGTTTATGGTAACCTAATAGGCATTCCAATATTTGTTGTTGGACTTTTAGGTATTTTTTAGCTTATATGTACCGGTTATTTTTCTGTGCTTACAGAAACTAGCTGGGATATCTTAGCCTTTGCTGCCATCTTGTGGTAGTTTATGGTAGTTTGGCTTCTGCAGATATTCTTCTTATTTACGGGAAAGAATAAGTTATCTTATTATCCTTTTTCTACTCCGCAGATAGGATACATCCCTCTGGTTTAGAGGTTATTCCTGGGGATGGTATCAAATTACGCCCTTTCCCTGGTATTTACCACCATTTGGTGGTAGTTAAATGTAATCTTCTTCAAGTTTGTGTTTCATGTATAAGTGTACAATTCCTTTGCTATCTCATAATAGATATTATGTAATATGCATGCAACATACTTAGTTTCCTAAGTGACTTAAGACGCTGCCATATTTCACCTATATATGGGCTCAATATAAGTTTTATTCTATATCATGTAAAGAGTACAAGATAATGTTCTATTTTTTTTTTTATTTTTTTTTACAGGGACCGTATATTATCTCTCTTATTTGAGATTATTTTTACCTGAGGTCTATGACAATCATTGTCCAATAGGACTCATATTGGTATCGCCATTATCGATATCTACTAATTTCTGGGACTCTAAGATGATTATTTTCTTTTTCTCTCCATGAGGAGATTTTTTTTTTCTTGTACTCATGACATCTTATGGTCTTAGGTCATATGTTTTCCATAGTATCTTAAGGAATCTTTTTGGACAGTAGTAGTCGTACGGTTAGTCCAGCTGCCTAGTAAGATAGCAGCAGTTTGAATCTGCTCCAGCTAGTTGTCTCTCGAACGTGTGTGTGCACATTTTTTATTTTTTTTCTTCCTGTCTTTTTTTTATTAGATAGTTCTGTCCAAATCCTCCTTCTCTGAAGGGACGTTGTTGCACAAAATGGATGTTGTGCGTGCTCTGATGTTCTATCTGCAGGCAGCTAGGGATTTTTGTCAATCTTCTGCCTTTTTGTTGTTCTCTCCTGTAATCAGAAGCCAGATAGCCACTTCCTATACTCTTTCCTTTTGGCTGAAGAAGTGTTATTCGGTTGGCTTGTCATCAGCTTCCTGAGAGAATTACGGCTCATCCCTCTGGGACACTCTCTTTTTCTTGGGCCTTTATAAATGAGACTTCGGTGGAACAGATATGCAGGGTGGCCTTTTGGCCTTTAATGTTTTTTTTTCTTTTTTTTGCCACAGCTGAGGCTTCCTTTGGGAGGAAAAGTTCTTCAAGCGGTGGCGCCTTCCATTTAGGTCCACCTGTGTTGTTCTCCCTCCCTTCCATTCTGTGTCCTCTAGTTTGGGTATTGGTTCCCACTAGTAATTGAATGGATTTGTGGACTCTCCATACCATTGGAAAGAAAACAAAATGTATGCTTACCTGATAAAAAAAATTATTTCCTGGTATAGAGAGTCCACGACCTGCCCTTAATTTTTACAACGGCTTTTCTCATTTTCGAAACTTCAGGCACCCCTATACCCTTTGGGTCCTCTCCTCTTTCCATATTTCCTTGACTGAATGACTGGGGATTATGGGAAGTGGGAGGATACTTAAAGCTTTGCTGGGGTGTTCTTGGTCTACCCTTTTATTACTCTGTATTTTACCACCAGGATCTTGGATACCCCATGTTTAGAATTTTGGCACAAATAAATAAAGTTTCACTTTTTACTCCTATCACGGTGCTCCTTGAACTCCCTTTTTTTTCCCATTTGTTCTTTGTCTCCACCTAGTGGCCAGGAGTTGAATTCCCACTAGTAATTGAATGGATACATAGACTCTCCATGCCAGGAAAGAAAAGAATTTATCAGTTAAGCATACATTTTTGTTTTTTACCTCTGTAATTACCTTGTATCCTAAGCTTCTGCTGACTGCCTCCTTATCTCAGATCTTTTGATAGACTTGCATTTCAGGCAATTAGTGCTTACTCTTAAATAACTTCACGAGCACAGTGAAAAACTGTCAAATGCATTCAGATAAGAGGTAGCCTTCAAGGGCTTAGAAATTAGCATATGAGCCTACCTAGGTTTAGCTTTCAACTAAGACTAACGAGAGAACAAAGCAAATTTGATGATAAAAGTAAATTAGAAAGTTGTTTAAAATTACATGTTCTATCTGAATCTGACGTTACTATCCCTTTAATCAGTGCTGATGTCACAGTTTTGCTTTTCTGTGATCTCATGAGATTTCACAAGTTAACTTCCTTAAACTGAGGAGGGAAATAACAAGATTGTGCCTGTACATGCCAGATGCATGTTCCCTTGCAAATCCTAGGACTAGTATCCTGATTGGCTGTTTAAAGTCCTTTTATAATGGTATGTGGCTACTGAGGAAATTTGAATGTAAAATATCTTCATTTTTTACATAAAGATGTTAAGGTAATATGTTCAGCTTCTTACAGCCATGCTGCGTAATTTTCAAGTCCTTTAACATTACTATGTTTAAAGGGACATGATACGTAAATGTTACATTGCCACAAACACTACATCTTTATTTCCTTTTTACAGGTCTCATTGCAGAGCAGTTTCTGGAGTCTTCAGCTGCCCAGCTGACCTACCATGGTTTATGTGAGCTAATGACTGCTGTAAAGGAGGATGAATTAAGTGTCTTCTTTAGGAACAATCATTTCAGCACACTTATAAAGCACAAGGTAGGACATCTTTACTGGTCACTAAGATTTTAGTACAAAGTGTGATACCCTTACAGTTCACTAACCTCTTAACTGGATATTGTGCTGTAAAATCTTCCTTTTTTAGCATTTTATATTTGTCTTTCAAGTAACATACAATAGATATAAAACCAGACAATATGTTAACCATTCCCAGACCGACTAAGGGCCAGATTACAAGTAAAGCCTTATTTAATGCCTAACGCGCTAACTCTGCTCGAAGTAAGTTTCTTG
Organism: Bombina variegata variegata; assembly: GCA_905336975.1. Lineage (NCBI taxonomy): Eukaryota > Metazoa > Chordata > Amphibia > Anura > Bombinatoridae > Bombina > Bombina variegata. The sequence continues at coordinate 12,459 of CAJPDP010293019.1, forward strand.
TGCATGTCGGTTAGCGCTCATATTAAAAAGTAAACAGTTTTTTGCACGAGCCCTAATCCCATGTGTGAAAAAAACCTATGTTAGAATATAGCTTTTGCAGTCACCTATTCCCCGATAGAAGTCAATGGAGCAAAAAGTATCTGTATATAGATAGATATACAAGCTCTATATATATATATATATATATATATATGTGTGTGTGTGTGTGTATGTATATATATATAATCTATGTATGTGTGTGTGTGTATATGTATGTGTATATATATTTGTAGAGGATGTAGCAGCACTCCAGCTTCTGAATAGCTTTGATAAGCTCACCATGCCCCAGGTGCACTTCAAAAGTACATACAAACAGTGTCAAAGGAAGTCATATACCAAGCATTTATTGACGTTTCGGGTGTCACCCCTTTTTTAAAACAGCATAATAACCAACAGTGTACTTACCCCCTTTAATACCCCCACACAGCAAACAATTAGTGCGGCACTCACTCCGGCACCCGGAAGTCAACCGGCGTCACGTGACGAAACGTCATGCACATCGGCATAGCAACCGGACGCTCAGCTGCGAGTGTCAAGTGTCAAAGTTAAAAGCATGCATAAACATAAACACAGTGACAGGAGCAATATATTACACAATCTGTCAGTGGTGCAATGGCTGGAGGCATACAGTGGGAACTACAGGGAGCCATAATGCATAGTAACAAATGAACGGATCCTTATGTCGCATCCTCAAACAAGTGTAGTTGCCAATCTTAGTATTGGCCATGAACGGCATAACAACAGATCGCCATACTAATCAAGGTGTATCTTGCTACATAACGGTTGTAGGCAAAAGGGGCAATATATCCGTCCAGATAAATCGGGACATCCTAACTAATTGTAGCAACCTAGCCAGCAATATCATAGAGGGGGGGGGATAAGAAATGGATTAGAACCCTAAATACCCATATATACGCAAGAACCCTTCTGGAATAAGTACATAGTAAAAGTCAATCCAGCTACATTCTGGCATCATCCCAAGTTTTAACTAAAGAGCAAGCCTTATAGTTCAGGGGGATATCATATTGAAAGGCAACATGGCAATATATCTAGCCTGTAGAAATAAAAAAAACACATGACCATCTAATGTGATTTAAAATGAAATCCACACAAGATCAAAAAATACACAAGAAAAAGTACCTATATCAAGACCGTCAGAATATAATAGGATGGTGTCACAAAACACCGGGCAATAACATCTTGCATAGGGCCATCAGATAAATATATTCCTTTACAGACAACAGTGCCAGTCCAGATGGACATTCAGAACCCGAGGGGTCATAGTCCCTAGGTTGAGAATCCATCTTGATTCTCTTTGCAAGAGAATTTCGGCCCTATAACCCCGTTAGTCAATGGGGGGATGTGATCAATAATGATGTATTTGAGATCAGTCACTCTGTGCCCAGCCTCAGCGAAGTGTCGAGCCACAGGCTGTTCAGACGTACCTTTATCCAGTGCTGCACGTATTGCTAACCGGTGATTGGCCATTCTGGTCCTCACGTCGTCCAGCGTTTTCCCTACATAAAACATTCCACACACACAGTGTAGCAGGTAGACAATGTATTTCGTGGTACATGTTACTCTATGCCTGATTTTAAATTTTTTTGTGGAGTATGGATGACTGAAGAAACCTCCAGTTGTCAGGCCCCCACAGGTCGTACATCCCAGACACCGAAAACATCCCGTTTTGGTTTTAAGCCAGGTATCACTGCTCTAACATCCCCTGGGGTCCGTTTTGATTAGATGATCTCTCAGGGACGTTGTCCTCCGGTACACAATTCTGGGTGGTGGCATAGCATTAAAGGGTAGATCACTATCGGAGGCTAACAGTCTCCAATTGTTCCTCAGGGTATCAGTAAGCCCTTCTTTACCTTTGGTGTAGGTGGTGGTGAATGTGAGTCTACCTTCCAATTTTCTGTTCTTGGAGCCATATAAAAGATCTTCTCGTGATGAGCCCATCACGGCTTCCTTGCTGTTCAAAAGAATCTTGTGATTATAGCCCCTCTTTCTGAATCTTTTCATCATATCGGTCAATTGCAGTTCCCCAAGTCCCCCTGTGGAGTTGTTTCTGGCCACCCTCTTGAATTGGGACATTGGGAATGCCTTCTTGATGCTGGGTGGATGGCAGCTGGTGGCGTGTAAGATGGAGTTCTTGTCTGTTGGTTTGCTGTAGAGGGTAGTGTTCAAGACCTTTCCACATTTGAAAATTCTTAGGTCAAGAAAGTCAATTGTGTCCTTGTCGTACACTAACTTAAATTTGACAGTTGGATGCATCTTATTAAGTTCCTCAAACCACTCCAGTAGTTGCTCCTCTGTTCCTGTCCATAGGAGGAACAGGTCATCAATATACCTCTTGAAAAGTGGTATCCTGTGATCATTAAACAGTTGAGTAACCTCATTCTCAAATTCTGCCATGAACAAGTTGGCGTATGATGGGGCCATATTCGACCCCATCGCCGTACCTGCAACCTGCAGGTAAAATGATCCGCGGAAGATTAGTATGCCGATCTTTTATACCATTCATGGCCAATACTACAATTAACAACTACACTTGTTTGAGGATGCGACATAAGGATCCGTTCATTTGTTACTATGCATTATGGCTCCCTGTAGTTCCCACTGTATGCCTCCAGCCATTGCACCACTGACAGATTGTGTAATATATTGCTTATGGCTCCCTGTAGTTCCCACTGTATGCCTCCAGCCATTGCACCACTGACCGATCGTGTAATATATTGCTTATGGCTCCCTGTAGTTCCCACTGTATGCCTCCAGCCATTGCACCACTGACAGATCGTGTAATATATTGCTCCTGTCACTGTGTTTATGTTTATGCATGCTTTTAACTTTGACACTTGACACTCACAGCTGAGTGTCCGGTTGCTATGCCAACGTGCGTGACTTTGCGTCACGTGACGCCGGTTGACTTCCGGGTGCCGGGGTGAGTGCCGCACTAATTGTTTGCTGTGTGGGGGTATTAAAGGGGGTAAGTACACTGTTGGTTATTATGGGGTGACACCCGAAACGTCAATAAATGCTTGGTATATTTTATGCAAGACCCTGGGAGTGACTTCCTTTGACACTGTTTGTATG